>JANQBM010854656.1:0-13794 GCA_025594535.1 Erythroxylum domingense | reverse complement strand
TAGTTTAATATTAATTATCTACTTATTAATAATTTGATTATTATTAAATTTATTATTTGTATCATTTATTATTATTAGTAGTATTAGTGTTTTACTTAGTATTAATGTTATTATTATTACATTTTATTATTTGTATCAATTATTATATGATAATTAATATAATTATAATAATAATAAGAATTAATAAGAATATATATTATTATTAGTATTAATGTTTATATTATACGATTTTTCCATCTGGACCTTATTCCAGAAATATGACATCAAAATTTAAGGAGAAGATTGATCCTGAGGGCTATTGTTGGAAGAATATCTCTCAGGCAATAAAGGAATTTTACTATTATGAGTTGAGGTACGATAGAAATAATTATTTCCTTTTTTAATATTAATTTTTTTTCATTAATTTGATAACCATTATTACATCAACAGTATTTATCAAATATATTTCCTTTTGTTACAGAAAAATTTTTTTTGGGATTCTAAATTGGATGAGATCGTATATAGAGTATGGGAGTCGAGAGTGCGTACACGTTATCGCGACTTTGTTGGTGTGATACACAGGGCGGCTGTACGGCCGCCTTTTATTTCTAAAGAAATATAGAGTCGTTGCCTGACATATTGGACATCACCTGCAGCGATGTCGATTTCACAGCATAATTCGGCCATCAGACGTAGAGGACTCGAGGGAGAAAGTCTTCCCATACATAACGGAGGATCTGTTACCCACTAAGAGCATGCACAGAGACTTGTAAGTATCTACAATTAACAGTTATATTCTCACCTCTTTTCTTTGTTGTATTTTAATTGAATTTGCTTTATAAAATCTATTTTACTTATAATTAACATTTTAATCCTATGCAGGAAAAGTCTTTGGACGTGGCACCTACACCCCATCAACTATTTCTGCACACTCATACTAAGAAGCATGACGGGGTGACATTCGTCAACGATCGGTGTAGAGAAGTCAATGTAAGTGAAATTTATGATTTAATATTAATAATATGCTTAATAGTTATCACTTACTAATATATAAACATTGCATTCTGATAGGACTAAATACAGCAAACCATTGAACGGCGGTCTTAGCAATATGATAATGTTGATGAGACTGACACTTACCTTAAAGCAGTTGGTGGTAAGGATCGTCATGAGAGGATATTCGGATTAGGATTATTTGCGAATACTTGTTATTCGCAATCCTCCACGTCTAGTATAGCAGCATCTGCTAGGCGGTCCAACAACAATAAAGTGGGGCACTTGAGAGCACAATGCAGACATTATCCACTCAATTGCAATAGACGTTGGAACAGTTGCAACAGTCGATGGTTACGCAACAACAGATGATAGCAGCGCAACAATAGTCGTTGGACCTGTACGCTCAGCTTCGTCGGGAGATGGATGAATTAAAGGGTAAGGGCAGCAGGTTACCGCACCAACCAGACGATCCACCAGCTCCCGATCAGTAGTGTAGTATTAGTCATTTAGTTTGTATTACAAATATTATTATTTAGAATGTAACGTTTTTATTATCAATTAAGATATTTTAATTTTTAATCATTAATCAAAATTTCTATTTAACCAAATTAAACATATATTATAAATATTTAATTATTAAAATTTTCTGATGGTTATAATTTAAATACAATGAAAATATATATTTTAAAAAATTTTAATCAATAACTTTACCGACGGAACATCAACAATTCCGTCAGTACATGTCTATAACATATACCAACGGAGAACAAATTCCGTCGGTAATGGTTAAGCTTATTTGCCGACGGAAACCTTGTTACCGTCGGTAAAGTTACCAATGGTATTAAACATTCCGATGCTAAATTTACATACGATTAAGGAACTTACCGTTGGTAAATTTAACGTTGGAAACTTTTAGCCCGTCGGTAATTTACGGATGGAAAAATTGTGACGATCGGTAAAAATTATTGACAGTAACTTATTTTCCAACGCTAAATTTACCGATGAAAAATTACCGATGGTAACTTATTTTCCAACGCTAAATTTACCGACGAAAATTTCTTTACCATCGGTAAAGTTAGCTATGGCCGAATCTACAACGTTTTTCTCTGTCAGTATATTCCGTCAGTAATATTGAATACCAAAGGAATATTTATCTTTTCCGTTGGTATTTTCCATCGCTAAATGATTGTTTTCTTGTAGTGTTAGATTTCCTCCAACTTCTCTCACATAAAGTTAATAATTACAGTTTTCAGGAGAACATAACTGAAGTAACTTAGTTTCGATGCTTTAATGATTTTTTTTCTTTTTTAGTTTAAACTGACACTGAGTGATTGTCCAAGTGCTATACAGTTACAGTACCTTGCCTACATATTTACTAGTTTCTCATGTTGATGAATGATGAACACAAACTTCTTCTTCTTTCAATTCATAGTTTCCTTTATGTTGATTATGGTCTTTTTTTAAAAAAAACATTTCAATAGATGGGTAGTAAGTTCAAGAAAGGCATGTGTTAGTGACTTTGTATAATCTGGATTAGATGTTTAGTTTGATTCAAGAAAAAGTAACTTTGTATAATATGGATTAGATGTTTGGTTTGATTCAAGAACAATGGGAATCAGCTACGCAGACTGGTCATTGAGCTTCAAAATGTAAAACATGAAATGGTTTCCATTGAAGGACCTGCTACTGCTGTAACTAGTTTTCCTCGTACTTCTAGATTGGATTGGATTTGGATTTGGACCAGACCACATAGTCATATTCTTCATTGTAATTCATATACTATCTGTGGAGCTCCGAAGTCTAAACCTAGAAACAGTTACAAAATCCATAAACATTGGAACAAACAAATTGTACTCTTCAAGTTGTCTGGTTGAACATGAATCTTTATAGCAGAATTTTTTTTGACAAATTCCCTGTCAGATATGAATTTGATGAACTTTTACGAAAAAATCAAGCAAGAAAAGAAAAGAAAGGAAAACAAAACAATCAATCGAATAGCACACATATTTACATGGTTCACCCAATTGATTAGGGCTATGTCCATGGGCACGACAAATCTTTTTAATCCACATCTAACCATAAAACAAATGGAGTTTATATTTCACTCCAATACAAAATACTGAAAGTACCAAAATACTCCTGAATAAGAAGTTGAAGATTCAAAGCATATCTAACAAATCTCCACCTTGCATTGAATCTTCTCCCAAATCCAAAAAATTACTTCTCGAATTCTGCCATTGCCAGCTCCATCTTGGGACTATTTGAAACTATTAACATTCAGCAAATCCAAATAATTCTTAAACTTGTTAGGAACTAGTTTGGTGAACATATCTATTGGATTATGTTCAGTGCCAACATTCTTCACCTTGATTCTCTTTTCTAAACAGATGAAGTGATATCTAACATTAATGTGCTTAGTCCAATCATGATGCAATTGATCTTTAGCTAAACATATAGCACTTAAATTGTCAATAAACACTATAGCTTAGTCCTGATATAGCCCAAGATCATTAACTAAGCCCTTCAACCAGATGCCTTCTTTAGTAGCTTTTATTAAAGCCATATATTCTGCTTCTGTAGTAGATAAGGCAGCTTCAGGCTATAAAGTAGCCTTCCAATTGATGACAGAACCATGCAATGTGAACACATAGCCAGTCATAGATATTCTACTATCTAAATCTACAACATAATTAGAATCTGAATAACTAACAACCAAACAATCTGTATCACCTCCATATATGAGACCAACATCAACTATTCCTTTTAGATGTCGAAATATGTGCTTCACTGCTTATCAATGCTCTTTCCCAGGTTGATTCATATATTTACTCACAACACAAACAGCATGTGCAATATTGGGCCTAGTACATTAGCATGTATCAGACTTCCCACTACACTACATATGATACTCTAGCCATATACTCTAACTCTACTTCTGATTGTGGTGCAAAATCTATAAAGAGATGAATATTTGCCACTGAAGGAGTATTTAAAGGCTTTGTTGTACTCATCCCAAATTTAGATAACATTTTATGAATGTAGCTTTTTTGTGACAATAAGAGCTTCTGTTGCTTTCGATATCTGTAAATCTCCATTCCCAAAAATTTTTAAGCTGCATCGAGATCTTTCATGTCAAATTATGCACTAAGAAGTTGTTTTAGCTTCCAAATATGCATTAAGAAGTTGTTTTAGTTTCTGAATATCTGACATGTTCTGAGCCGCAATGAGTACATCATCAACATACAATACCAAGTAAATGTACGAATCGTCACTAACCTGATTATGATACACACAACAATCATATGGACTTCTGTTATAGCCATGATTTGCCATAAAAGTATCAAACCTCTTGTACCATTGTCTTGGAGATTGTTTCAGCCCATATAGAGAATTATGAAGCCAACAAACATGATTTTCTATCTTTGAATGACAAACCCCTCTGGCTGACTCATAAAATATTCTTCTTAAAGCTCTCTGTGCAAGAAAGTTGTTTTTATATCAAGTTGCTATAACTCCAAGTCTTGATATGCTACTAAGGCAAGTAGCACTCGAATCAAAGTGTGTTTGACAAATGGAGAAAAAATCTCATTGTAATCAACTCCTTCTTTCTGACTATACCCTTTAGTAACTAGACGTGCTTTATATATTGGACCTTTAGTAAATGAAATTCCTACTTTTTTCTTGAAGACGCATTTACAGCTAATTACTTCTCTTCCCTTATGTAGCTTAACAAGCTCTTAAGTCTGATTCTTGTGAAGAGACTCCATCTCCTTACCCATAGCTACAATCACTACGCTAATTCTGAAATTGTAATTGCTTCGTAATATATGAAGGGCTTTAGGGACTCCACTTCTTCTGTCACTTGCAATGCATAAGCTGCCATGTCTTCATATTTCTGAAGAACCTTAATCTGCCTATGGGGATGGTCAGTAGCAATGTTGTATCATCATTTTTGTTCTTGTTTGTGCTATGTTTCTAATTCAATATAGGAATGTTCTTTAATCGGTTTAGTAGGCGATGAACTTTATGAATGGCTATTACTTGGAGTTGCTTCAAACTCCACCTACTTATCAACTATATCTACTTTTTCTGAAACAATAGACTCAACAACTGAGTGAAGTATGGAATTTTCATCAAAAATTACATTTATACTCATAATAACTCTACATTCCCTTCTTTGACCTTAGTTCTAGTTCACCTTCATTAACATGATAATAGGTAGGACAACCAAAAACTTTCAAAATAGAATAATTAGGGGGTTTTCTGGACCATACCTCTAAATTTGCAGTCTATAGTAGTTGTTAGAGAATAGTTCACTAGGTAACAAGTAGTGTTAACAGCCTCAGCCCAAAACTTTCCAATCAATCCAGTATTAAAAAGAATGTATTGAGCTCTCTCTAATAATGTTCTGTTCATCCTTTCTATTACTCCATTTTGTTGTGGAGTGTCTCTAACTATGTGATGTCTCGCAATGCCTTCATCCTTACAAAATTCATCAAGTTCACCTGAACAAAACTCTAAGCCATTATCTGTATGAAGACGTTTTACCTTCTTCTCTATCTGATTCTATACCAGAATCCTCCATTGCTAGAAATTTTTGAAAACCTCACTTTTATGCTTCAACATGTATACCCATGTCATCCTAGAGTAGTCTTCGATCACGGATAAAGTTCTAATTGTACCGTTATGTAATCTAATCTTGATTGAACTAATACCTATTACCTTACATGATGTGTGGTTTCCTATTAATAAGCTTCCATCATATTTTCCTTATAGCTTGTGAACCAATCTCAATGTGGGCATATATGATAAGAGCACCATGAATCCAAAAATCAATTATTCTATAAATTTGATCGATCGGTCACTAAAAGAATCATATTTTGTTCTGACACAAAATCATCTTGAGCAATAGTAGTATATTGAGTTTTTGATTTATTCTTCTTTGGACATTCATTCTTCCAATGACCTAGTTCTTTTCAGTAATTACAGATGCCTCGTGGATTTATAGTCGAATCTCAAAATTTAGACTTAGACCTTCCTTTGCCTTTCCACTTTCCTTTTCCATTCTTAGGACTTCGTCGCTATTTTTCAGAATTTACAACCACTAATCCAACTGCAAAACTTTCTCCAGTGTGTTCCAGAAACTTTATGCCTAAGCTTTCAAGTCTGAAGACTGTACCTAATTCTTCTAAAGTGATAGTATCTTTTCGAACAACAAAAGAATTCACAAAATTTTCTTATGACAGAGGCAGAGACACTAAAAAAATTAGGGTAGTGTCTTTGTCTTTTATTTTAACATCCACGTTCTGAAGATCCATTAAAATAGAATTTAATTCTTCTAAATGTTCTTTCAGAGTCATCCTTTATAGGAAGACCAAACAAATGTTGCTTCAATAATAGCTTATTAATGAAGGATTTCATCATATATAGGCTTTCTAACTTTGTCTATAGATCTAATATAGTATCTTCATTTGCCACTTCGTAAATTATCTCATCCATCAGGCATAGCAAAATGGTTGAGTGCATCTTCTTTCCTTGTCCAGCAAAAATAGACTCATCCATTGATTATGGCTTCTTTCCTGAAAGCGGTGTCCAGATCAACTGCTGCTACAATAGAGCATGCATCTTAATGGGCCAAAGACTGAAGTTGTTCTTCCTAGTAAATTTATCGATCTTAATGTTGAGTGATGACATCTCTATGCTTAATTAATAGATTCAGATAAAACCAAAAGCTCTGATACTAGTTTGTTATGGAAAAATTAAACAAGAAAAGAAAAGAAAGGGAAACAAACAATCAATCGTATAACACACAGATTTACGTGGTTCACCCCAATTGATTAGGGTTATGCCCATAGGTAATGACAGATCACAAATTCACCATTAGAGAAAAGGAAGAATTACAAGAGGAGTGCAGCTAAGGTTTTCATCCACATCTAACCCTAAAATAAATGGAGTTTATATATCACTTCAATACAAAATACTAAAAGTACCAAAATACCCCTAAATAATAAGTCGAAGATTCAAGATATATTTAACATGGACTTTCATATGTTTCATCCAACCAAACAAAGTTTATAGACTTGAGTTTGTTTATATGCAATGAGAAACTTATAATCTCATCTTTATCTAACTTTCAATCACATATTATCGCATTCCATATGTTTTAAAACCCACAAGATGAGGTTTGGGGCCTAAAAGAGTCTTTGAAAGCATATTGGAATCTTACAGAAGATTCTGGAAGCTTCTGGAGTATGGTAGAAGCTTATGGAAGGCCCTTGTGGAAGCTTAGGGAACATTGTGGAACAATATGGAACTTTACAGAAGCTTGTAGAATGTTATAGATATATACATAATGTACATGAAGTATGTATAATTTAGAGAATTCTAGAAGGTCAATATGGACCATTAGATTAAGTAGATCTTAACCATAGGAAGAAGCAAGTATAAATGCCCCTTGGGAGTTGCCTCATTTGGATATAGAAGATCATAGAGTGCATTGTAAGCATTGTGGCTTTCTTGAGAGAGTCCTTTAATAAAAGTATTTTGACATTATCTCACATTCCTTTTCTTTAGCAAAGTGCTTTATGTAGAAGGCTGACTTGGGAATAAGATTGTACTCAAGTGCCAAACGAGCATTGGTGAAATTCTAAGCCTATTACAAGCGGTATCAGAGCAACGTGCCAACAATCTGGACAAGGAAGCTTTCTTTGCCTTTTGTGATGGCTTACAACCATGGGTTAAAGCGAAGTTAGAGAGGTGAGGTATGCAAGACCTTGCTAATGCCATCACAATAGTTGAATCCCTTTATGAAGTAAGAAGGGATGCCCACTACTCTAAGTCCCAAAAGAGTGACAAGGGCAAAGGTGAGAGAGAGAAGAAGCAAAGAACAGATAGAGTTTTGAAGAGTGGTAAGCCGAAAGAAGACAAGGGTAGAAAATGTGCCATATTGAAGTGCTACCATTGTGATGGAACTCATCGAATTAGGGACTGTTCGAAGAAAAACAAGCTTGTAGCGCTCGAAGAAGAAACCTTAAAATCGACCGAGGGAAGATATGGATCTTTAGAAGTCCTTCATGCCATCAATGCCAAAGTCAACAAGGTATCAAAAACTGAGAACAAGGGCGATTGTTCGTAGACGTGAAGATTGGTGGACAAGGTAAGAGAGCCTTAGTGGATATCTATGCTATGAATAACTTTATGAAGGAAGAAGAAGCCAAGAAGTTGGGCATCAAATACAAACCCACCAATGGTTGGATAAAAGCAGTAAAATGATAAGCTAAAAGTATATGTGGAGTAGAAAAGAACATGGAGATTCGTATAGGTGAGTGGTATGGTTTAGTAGATTTTTCTATTGTTCTTATGGATGATTTGTAGGTGGTGTTGGGTATGGAAGTCATAAACAAGGTGAAAGTTTTTTCGATCCCATTTGCAAACACCATATGTATTATAGATGATGGGAATACAAACATGTTTGTCCCGAGAGGTACCAACGAAGACCAAGACCCTTTCAGTCATGCAGCTGTCTAAAGGAGTGAAGAAGATGGAGTTGAAGTTCTTAATTAGTAGCTCTTAAGGAGGAAAATGCCACTACTCGTGAGGAGTTACTTGAGGAGATTTCTTGTATCCTTGATGAGTACAAGGATGTCATGCCACCCGAGTTACCAAAGAAGCTACCGCAAAGGAGAGAGGTGGATCACAAAATCGAGTTGGAAATTGGTACTGAACCCCCTGTTGCGGTCTCATATCGTATGGCACCACTAGAGTTGGAAGAACAAAGGAGACAATTAAAGGAGCTTTTGGATGCAAGGTAGATCCAACCTTCTAAGCTCCTATATAGTGCATTGGTACTATTCCAAAAGAAACATGATAGATCACTTCGGTTATATATTGACTACTGGGCACAAAATAAGGTAACTGTGAAAAATAAGTACCTTATCCCTCGAATCGATGACTTGTTTGATTAACTTGGAGATGTAAGATGGTTCTCCAAGCTTGATTTGAGATTAGATTACTACCAAGTGAGGATTGCTGAGGGAGATGAGCCGAGGATTACTTGTGTGACGAGATATGGAGCTTTTGAATTCTTAATCATGCCATTCAGCCTCACTAATACACCCGCAATGTTTTGTACACTTATGAACAAAATACTACATCCTTTCTTGGATCAATTTTTTTTTGTTTATTTGGATGACATTGTTATGTATAGCAAATCATTGGAAGAACATGCCATATATCTACAACATGTCATTTAAGAATTTAGGGACAATAAGCTATATGTCAACGAGGAGAAGTGTACATTTACAAATTCATAGGTAGTGTTTTTGGAGCACATCATGGGATAAGGTAAGCTAAGAATGAATAGGTCCAAGGTATGGTCTATTCTTGAATGGGAGCCACCAAAGAAAGTGAGTGAATTAAGATCCTTCCCTAGTTTAGATAAATATTATTGTAGGTTCATCCATGACTACTATTCCATTGCGGTACCTTTAACGGATATGCTCAAGAAGGGACGAGTTTAGGGATGGGATGTTAAATGAAAAAAAGCTTTTGATGCTTTGAAGGAGGCCATGATGAAGGAACCGGTCCTTACTCTTCTGAATCACACCAAGTCATTTAAAGTACAAATGGATGTTTCTAATTTTACCTTTAGGGATGTGTTGATGCAAGGACACCCCATTACTTTTACGAGTCAAAAGCTTAATGACACCGAGTGGCGTTATATGGTGTAAGAGAAGAAGATGAGGGCTATAGTCCATTACTTATAGACATGGAGGCACTACTTGTTGGGAGCAAAGTTTTTGGTGAAGATAAATAATGTTACTTCAAGCTAATTCCTCAATTAAAAAAAGTTCATGCCTATGATCGCAGGTTTACGTATGATAAGTTTTACTAATTTTAACCTTGATAATACCACAAGCGCATGGGTTGTTCATGTAGTACCTAAGGTGTTGATCCCACAAGGAGGGATAATCTAGTCTTAAAATCCAAGATGTAACAAAATTCACAATAAATCAAAATGACTAAACTATGACAGAAAAGTATTTCAGTAATGCAATTAATTTAAAAACCAAATCTAAAATATAAACAAGTAACAATTGCACAACCAAATCATGAATCAGCCTAGGAACTACTGATTGAGAGAAAGGAGGATTTGAATCTGAACTTAACGAAAACCTAATCAATTATGAAATGATTGAGTTATTGAGTTTAGATGGTCCTAGGGTGGATTACTCTTTCTCAAGTTACAATCTTTAACCCTAGTTAATAATCCCTAATTTTGATTATGGATTTGCAATCTCTCGATTCATAAATTACCCAAATCATAAATTAGTTTCGAAATCGTCCAACAACCTACTGGAAATCTATGTTCGATCTCTCATTACACGATTTTACCAATTTGATTCAATTCTTGATCTATTAAACTACCTGACTCTCATTAGCCCTATTTAATGATATTCACTCGGTTTACTCTCTTAGTTTATTACCGAATTGTTAAGAGCAGAAATTGAATCACTAATAACTCAACAAAAATGCAAATAATCAAACTTAGTTAATCTCAAAGATCAAAATCCTAAAGATGAGTTTAGACAATAATCAACAGTCAATAATTTATTCTCAACAACATTCAAATCCATACATTAACAATATAAAGAAAAGAAGTTGGGAAATACAAATCGGAACGGATGTTGGAGGCAGCAGCAGCGGGAAATCACCAGATCTGGCAAGTAAGTCATTTAGGCTTGTTCTCTGAGTCTCTCTTCCTTTGTTTTCTATCTTTCTCTCTCTCGATCTTCTCTCTTCCCTCTAGTGTTTCGGTAAGTGGCTGAATGCAAAAGCTTCCTCTTTCTCTTCATAATGTTCCTTATATACCTTGGCAATTCTAAGGTTAAATCGGGGTCGAAACAGTCCGAAAAAATTACATTTTTTGCTTATTCTGGTGTCTGCTCAACGCAAGCCACTATCATGGCCTAATCTGTAGCTCTATCACGAACGTGGCCTAATCCCAGGCTTTCTATCATGATCGTGGCTTAGGGGCCACAATTGTGGCCAGTGACAGTTTTCTGTCACGATCGTGGCTCAAGGGCCACGATCATGGCCAGCTCTATACTTTCTATCACGATCGTGGCATTTTGGCCCGAATGTCTCTAAAACTTCTCCGTTCTTCGTTGTTAACCCTGAAATACTAGCAAATACATCAAGGTATCAAAAACATAATATTTAAGCTCAAAGGATTGTTCTAACCCATAAAACACTTAAAACACAAATAAATCACAAACTAACACAATTCTACCCTAAAAACATACTAAACAATCGAATAAACGGCTAATCACATACCAAACTATACCCTAAAATGCGATGCAATTCAAACCTGTGAACATCCCCACACTTAAACATGTGCTCAGGGGCCACGATTGTGCCCAGTGATAGAGTTTTCTGTCCACGATCGTGGCCAACGACAGATTTTTTGTATCATGATCATGCCACGTGCCACGATCGTGATCTATGGATTTTAGCCTGAACGTCTCCGAAACTTCTCCGTTCTTCACTATTAACTCTGAAATACTAGCAAACACGTCAAGGTATTTCAAAAACATAATATTTAAGCTCAAAGGATTGTTATAACCCATAAAACACTTAAAACATAAATAAATCAAAAACTAACACAATTCTACCATAAACATATACTAAACAATCGAATAAACGACTACACACATATCAAACTATACCCTAAAATACGATGCAATTCACACCTATAAGCCTAAACAAGCTAGACGGTAAGATTTCTTAGCAAGATTTGACTTCAACATGACGTACAAGCTAGGAAAGGTGAACTTAGTAGTGAATGCAGTAAGTAGGAAGGTTAAGCTAGCACCTTTATCATAGCCTAATTTTCTTATGTGTGACCAAATGAAGGAGAGATTGCATCATGACCACCAAATCAAATAAGTGTTGAAGCAAGTCGAGGAGGGAAAGACTTGCAAGTTTTAGCTTGACGATGGGTTGCTCATCACCAAAGGAAGTTGAATTTATGTGCCTAAATGGGATAGATTGAGGGAGGAGATCATCTAGGAATGCATCAGACTTTGGCACTCATGGAACATGCTTACTATTGGCCCCAGTTGAGAGATGATATAGAGGCATATGTGAAGACTTAGCATATGCGCCAACAAGACAAGGTGGAGAATAAAGCATCGAGTGGATTGTTACAGCTGTTGCCAATTCCCAATGAGACCATAGGAGAGTGTCTCAATGGACTTCATCTTTAGGTTGTCGAAAGTGGAGGGACAAGACAACAGAATGGTTATTGTGGATCACTTTAGCAAGTATGGAGTGTTCATGCCTTTGCTAATACAATTCACTACTAAAGCTACTGCTCACTTATTCTTTAGGCATATGGTGAAGTGTTGGGGCATTTCATAAACTATCGTCAGTGATAGGGACACTAGCTTAACAAGATGGTTTTGGACAGAGTTGTTCAAGCTCTTGGGAGAGCTAAACTTCTCTATAGGCTTTCATCCATTAACCAATGGACAAACCGAGCTAGTGAACGCCTTATTGGAGTTGTATTTATGACACTATGTGAGTGCCAACCAGCGAGATTAGGTAAAGTTGCTTGATGTTGCCCAATTCTCATATAATTTGCAACAGGGTGACTACAGGAGCTAGCCCTTTTGAGATGGCCACTGGACAATAGCCTTTACTCTATACACTCTTACTGTCAATTATAGTGGCAAAAGTCTTGGAGCACACTTGTTTGCCAAAATTCGGCATGAGAAGTCTAATATGGCTAGGACATATCTAAACTGAGCAACTAAGAAAATAAGGAAATGGGCCGATAAAAGGAGGCACCGTTTGGATTATAGTGAAGGAGATATGGTTATGTTAAAGCTCCTTTCTTACAGACGTGTTGGAGGAGGTGTCCATAAGGGCTTGATTCGAAGGTATGAAGGACCTTTCCCTGTGGAGAAAAGGGTAGGCAAGTTGGCGTATTGAGTCAAGATACCCTTACACATAGAGATTCATCTTATATTTCATGTAATTTTTCTAAAACCTTATGATGTTGATAACGAAAATCTAAGTAGGGACGAATCAAAGCACGCACCCACCGTTGTAATGACAACAAACGAATGAGAAGTGGAAGAGATCTTTGCACATAGAGCTATACCAAGGAGAGACTCATATCCGGCATATGATGAATACTTAATCAAATAGAATGGACAGCAAGAAAGTCAAGCTAGTTGTGTGCATGAGCTTTCTCTTTGGTAATACAAAGGCAAGATTAGAGAGTTCCACAAAGACACAATATGTAACACCCCACTCCCGCAAGACCCGAACCCTACATCGACGGTGATATTCGAGTCCGTGCCTCGTGAGGGTGGTGTGCTAGAGCACTCAATCACTCAGAAATCGGTATAAATTCTTTTTTTTTAAACCACAAACATATAGTGTGAAAATTTGATAACCAAATCGGCCCACTTTATTTTATAACCATTTTTAACAAAACAATATAATCAATAGAATTTTCAATAACCATTTGGGCCCATTACAATTGCAAAACATTTTCAATTCCAAAAATTATTACAAACCGTAATATTCAATTACAAAGATACAAAAATTTGCAGAAAATACATTTCAATATAAAATAACGAAAAACAATGCAGACGTGAACTGATCCGGGCCTCTATCTCTCACTTGCATGCATTGGATATACTCCCGCTACCTAACGGGGTATTCTTCTAAGTCCTGAAAAATAATTGCAAATTTTGGGTGAGTTTTGCGAACTTAGTGAGTGACCATCATCGATGGCTCACCCAGTCA
>JANQBM010854614.1:0-13802 GCA_025594535.1 Erythroxylum domingense | reverse complement strand
ATGCATGTATTAGATGATGTATTGAACATGTGCAAAGTGTTTGCTGGGTTGTGACTAACATGCATGTTGATTTTGAAAAAAATTTACAAATTGTAGAAACTTTTTTTCTTCTGATTCTCTTTCACAAAAATGTTTATAAGGTGTTATATCACGTTTCTATTAAAGTAAATTACAATATAATGTCATTTGCTATTTTATTTCGAATTAATATTCAGTCTGTTCATATTTTGGTTTATGGGAATTTTTGGAAAACTGAGTGCATGTCTTGATTTTGAAATTTTGGTAATATTTATAGAATTTTTTTTATTTTCTTTCACAAAAATGTTGATAAGGTGTTACGTTATGTTTCTATCAAAGGAAGATGCAATTGAATGTCGTTTGCTATTTCATTACGAATTTAGTTTTAGCCTAATGCATGTATGAAGTTTTGGGAAATTCTGAAAATCTGATGAATATGCATGCTTGTAAATTCCATATTAATTTCTATATGGACATGCAAGATAAGATGTTTCCACATGTATGAGATGCATAACACTTATTAAAGTGATTATCTTATGTATGCATGAAGTAGAATATGACTAGTGTTAGGAGTAATATGACAAGTGTCATAGACATATGATATGCTGGCTAATTCCACTTACTTAAATTCCTAGGAATTAGTTTCTTAAATTTTTATTAGACACATTTAGAATGTGTTTAAGAATCTGGAATTTTTTCTAGAATAAATTGAATTTGATTCAATTAATAAATTAATTTACAGTCAACATTGGTAAGCTTTTTTCAAGCTGATGGAGTCGACTTGTTTAATGACTTATGGTTTATGTGTTTCAGTTATATGACCTTAACAAAATTTTTATGAGATAAGAAATGTATTATTTTGATGGTAGTAGCATGCTTAGTGCATGTGCTTGAAGTTAGGGTTCCAGAAATTTTTCGAACATCGAATCGATCTTTTTAGTGTCTAGTAGGTTAAGTTATTTATCTTGATGATTTTGGCCATCAAGATATTTTTGGCCAGTACTGAAATTGTCTAGATAAATTTGAGATGACCTAGGGATATTACAGATGACTAATTGATGTACGAGAATTTTGTAAACCCTAGGGATTAATTTAGAATTAATCTAAATAGAGCATGACATTTCTAGTGTGATTAGAAAAAGGCATGTGTATTAGAATTAAAGTGTTTAATTTGGACATCAAAATAATAACCGTCAAATCACATTTATAATTCAAATTAACAGAGACTAACACTAGTACCCAATTTGGCTCAAGAGTTGAATCAAATCACGAAGTTTTAATGCATAGTTAAGTCATAACCTAAATTAAACCTCCTTTGTATGATACATGCATTAGATGCATTTTAAGGGTGGTTATAGACATAGGGTAAATTTAATCGAGTGGTCCATAATCTGAATATACATATGTGATATATATATATACAATATCATCCAAATATTGATGAGATCAAAGAACAAATCCCTTAACCAAAATATTTGGACTTACGCCTTCCATTGATATGGCAAGAACCAGAGTTTTTTTAGAGTTGGGTTGTTACCCAAGCCCGCTCTACACGAATATGTTCAAATAATGAAAATTAGATTCTTAGATTAATGGGTTGGTCCTAATTGGAAGCATTGATTTGTTGGAAAAACCCAAGGTCAACGTAGATAGAGGCGAAGTCAGGTTATATACATGGGATATATATAAATCAATAGTTGATAACCCAATGTGTGTGCTTAATCAACAGTTGATGGCATAAGTCGATAGTTGCATAATTGAATGCAATTGGGATGAATGATACCTACAAATTGGCCTAAGGTGGCTTGTTAGGCAAACCTAAGGTCATTCTTGGTGATATTGGATATTGACCCATTAGGAAAACTATAAGTTTTCTCAAATTCGTAGTAAGGGCTATGAATTTGGATAAAAATAGTGGGACTTATAATGCATGTGATTAAAGTCCTTATCAATATGCATTAGTGTACATTAAATTGCTACGGTGTCTTCGTCCAGTGTGAACCTACGCTCTCAATTAGACTCTAACAAACTCACAAGCCCTAACTTCTTAGATTGGCTATGAAATTTGAGAAACTAGGATATGTCCTAGACGAACCACTTCCCGATCCCCCTACTGCCGATACATCTGGTGAGGATTAGAAAGCTTACAAGAAGCTACTGGATGATAGTGAGTTGGTTAGTTGTATAATGTTGGCCTCTATGTCACCAAAACTGCAAAAGCATGATGAGGCTATGGATGCTCATACTATATTCTACCATCTAAGGGAACTGTTTGATGAGCAAGCTAGGTCTAAAGGTTAGAGACCTTAAGGTTGCTTTTCTGTTCTAAGATGACAGAGGGATCGTCTCTAGTACAGTATGCGCTGAAGATGTATGGATACATTAAGAGGTTAGACAGCTTGGGTTTCGTAATGGGTCATGAATTAAGTATAGACTTAATTCTAACTGGATTGATTGATAGTTGTTCACAGTTTGTGCTTAACTATTGGATGAACCAAATATCTACCTCGTTACCTGAGCTGATTAATCTGCTCAACAAAGCTAAGCAAACTGTCAAGAAAGACAGTAAGGCTGTGATGCTGGTGGACTCTCCTTCTGGTTCTCGCAAGAGAAACCTAAAGAAGAAGAAGGAGACTTCTGGCTCAACAGATGTACATAAGTGAGTTCTTTACTTATGTTAAAATAAGGGGGCTAACTAGTTCTTACACACTTAAGTGAGAGGATAGGGGATCTAGAAATGTTCTAGAGTGAGACAGAAGTGTCTTGAGTCTTATTTAAGCAATTTATGCAATTGCTGCATGAATCAAAGTGTATGCAACATTGTCTTGATCTTTCTCTCCATTTGAGAATCTATTTGAACTCATCTAGTTTGATGCTCAAACCACCCTTACAAATTGTTTCTTCTTCATCTTTGAGTATTCGTGGGTGATCAATGAAGGGTTTGTTGTTTGCAACAACCTAAACAATGAGAAGAATTAAGAAAGGAGGAGAATTAAAAGGTACATGTACTGAAAATTCATGTTCATATATTGTGAGTATACATGCAGCTAAGTTTCTAGAAGTTTGAGGATGTCATATGGTCAGAATTAGATTCTGACACTTCCACTGCATTGTCATGCATATGATGCATGAATCTGTGGCTAACTTAATATGTTCTATATAGGGGTATTATAGGGGAAATTGGATTTACTTAGTAACAAGAGGTTGTATAATTGTTTAAGCAGAAATGGAGATGATGATTTATTGATAAAATGAAGGCTATTGAGGAGGCCATAGAGGCAAAGCAAAAGGTATATAAAAATCGTTATTGCTTGACATTGCCAAATTATTAATGTTGAAAGTTGTTTTTTCCTCCAAGTGAATTATTTATATGATCCCTTAACTTTTGTTTGGTTTTGATCATCAATATTTCATTGTAATTGCAGCAAAAACCATCATTTGAGCTATTAGGAAACCATGCAGTGGGGACTAATAAAGTTCAAGGTTAGTTATTTGCAATATTGCCTTTTAGTAGAGTTAGAGCATTTCCATTGTACAAATCAATATCAAAAAATTAATTCATTTATTTACTCATCTTTAATAAATGCAACTCATCACTATTTATATACAAATTCAGTTCAGTAACTGACTAATTGAGTAACTACCATATAACTAACTCTTTTGCATGTGGAAAGAATAAATATATCAGTATATATTCACAAAAAAGTTCAACTTTGAAAAAATTATAGGAAGAGAAAAACAACCTCTTTGAAGGAGAACCTTAAATATAACATAATATGTGCACAGCTGCATCCCAATGTGATGAACGAGGAGCTTAAATAAATTGACTAAGTTGTTGAACTGCGTAGGATAGATCTAGATGAGAAAATTGAAAAAACAGCAATCTGCTTTCCAAAAGTTTGTATGACTCGGGATTAGTTAATAATTTACCACTGTCAATACTAAATTTATACCTTTTTAGTAATGGCATAGCTGTAGAATTGGAACCCAGTAAACCAACATCATCTAAAATGTCCAAAGCATATTTGTGTTGATTGACAAAAATCCCTTCTGTAGATGTAGCTATCTCTAATCCTAAAATGTATTTAGCATGATTGAAATCCTTTATAGTAAATTTATAATGTAAAAATTGTTTCACCTTCTGTATCTTCAATTTAGAAGAGCATGTAAGAAAAACATCATCATTATATATAATTAAGATGACGAAATAAGAATCGATTTTCTTGATAAACAAACAATGATATTAGAAGATTGAATGAACCCAATAGTTTGCAATTTGGTCGTAATCTCATGATTTCATTGTCGTGATGCTTGTTTTAGGCTATATAAGGATCGAAGCAATTTGAAAACTTGATGTTTATAAGCTTTAACATACCCTTCAGAAGGAATCATGTACACTTCTTCGTCCAGATATCTATGACTAAAGGCTTTATTGATATCTAGTTGACGAAGTGGCCATAAGTGAGCTGCTACAAGTGCCAAAAACAGTCGAACAATGACCACCTTAACAACTAGTAAAAATTTATCCACAAAATCAACTTCTTCATTCTAATTAAAACCCTTAGCTACTAACCTAGCTTTGTATTTGTCAATTATGCCATCTGGTTTGAGTTTTATTTTATATACCCATTTTTAAATTATAGACTTTTTACCTAGCGGTAACTCTGTCAACTCCCATGTCCTATTGTCCTCATGTGCCTTTAACTCCACATTGAAGACATCTATCCATTCCTGTTTTAGTCTAGCTTGATTAAAAGAAAATGACTCTTAAATATTAGACATTGTAGCTAGAAATGATATGTAAGATGTAGAAAGAGTAGGTAAGTGATGATAAGGAAATGCATTTGGTGTAATGTTTTTGCAGGTAAAGGATGAAGGAACATATTGTATAGTTGTTGAAATAGAATCATTCAGCCATGGAGGTGGTTTTCGAACTCTATCATTTTTCTATAAACGTGACTGTTCTTGTATCATTATTAGTGATTCATGTACTGATGGAGGTGTATCCTAAAAAGGCAAAGAAGTAATAGGTGGTTAAAAATAAGTGGATTGAACACAAGGATTAAGAATATTAGAGTCAAGGAAATCAAAATATTTGGTTAAGGAGTAGAGTCTGAAAGTTCATGTAACTTATGATAAGGAAAAATATTTTCATGAAATCAAACATCTCTAGAAACAAGAACTTTATGGTTTTGGATATCATAAAGTTTATATGCTTTTTTTCCATGACTATATCCAATAAAAGCACATTGATATGCCTTTGTATCAAATTTTAGTTTTGTAAAGTTAGTGATTGCAGCAAAACAAAGGCATCCAAAACTTCTAAGGTGATCATACGATGATGGTTTATGGAAAAGAATTTCATATGGGGTTTTCTAAGAAAGTCTAATAGATGGTAAACAATTGACTAGATAAGTGGCAATAAGTATACAATCTCCCCAAAACATATTTGGCAATTGAGATTGAAACATCAAAGCTCTTGCTACTTATAACAAATGATTATGCTTTCTTTCTACCATCCTATTCTGTTGAGGGGTTTGAAAACAAGATCTTTGATGAATAACTCCATTGTCGGTGAATAGCAACAAACAATCTTGATTCCAAAATGTTAAACCATTATCACTTTGGATAGTTTATACCTTGAGATTAAATTGGACTTGGGTTATTTGAAAGAAATATTAGATTATGGAAGGCACTTAAAATTTATATTTTAGCAGAAATGTCTATGTACATATGCTAAAATCATCAACAATAGTTAAGAAAAAGTTGGAACAAGTAATGTTATAAGTATGATATAGACCCTATAAATCCATATGAATAAGTCCGAAGCATTTGAATATATGTATATCATTATTGGGAAATAACGTCGTTGCGTTTTTTCCATAAGACAAATATCACAAACATATGGGCATTCAAAATGAATCTTATTCATAGAACGAAATGTGAGCGGTTAAAATGTTTAAAGGATGTCCAAGACTATTGTGTCACATTACTCCATCTACTATAGAAACTTGATTGGCAAAGCAATAAGGAAAATAACTGGTTTTAGAAATGTAAGAATCTATGATATGATGATCAAAAGAAGTATGATTGAATATGTACAATCTGCCTATTATTTTTCCAACTACTATTATGGCATCAATCTTCAAGTTTAGTAGAAGACAACAAAAGGGATGAAAGGTGAATTTGATATGTGCTGTGGTTGTTAACTTGTTGAAAGATAACAAGTTTAAATGAAAACTAGGTACATGTAAAGCTTTGGTTAAGGTTAGTTTGTCTGTTAAGTGTATATCACCAATATAATGAACAAACTTAACAGTCCCATTTGGTTGATAAATTGGGGTTGGTTGAATGGTTGGGTTGACAATTTTCATTTTTTTTAACATCCATACATAAATTTGAAGCTTCAGTGTCTATTATCCAAGAGTCATTTCCCATCAATTTAAGAGAACTAAAAGAATGACATGTACTCATACCTACAAATTCTTTAAAATGGGAAAAAATCACATTATTTCCTCTGTTTATGCTAGACGTTGTTTTTCCTTTCATGAATCTTTCCACTTCTTGCTGAATCAAGCTAGAAATATTCATCGGCTAGTCATTTGCACTATTATGAATTGATTATGTATGCATCTCTTCTTTTCCCCTTGTTTCTACCATACTTCCCTTTTTTTTGACATTTTCTGTTTCTGCTCTTTTAACACAACAACAAACAGATGAATTTGTGACATTTTCTTTTGCGACGAAACAAAAATCATCACCAAAAGTTAACATATTGTGACGATTTAAAGAATTCGTCATTAAAACTAACCATTTAGCGACCAAAATAAAAAGCGTCGCAAAATGGAAAACCTTTAGCGACGCTTAGCAGAAATTGTCACTAAATGCTGAATATTTAGTGATGATTACAAGAAATCGTCACTAAATGATGCACAATAGGTGACCATGTCAGATATTCGTTACTAAATAAGCTTTATAGTGACACTTTTGAAAAATGTCACCATAACTTATCAAACATTTGGTGACGAATCCTAGAAATCGTCAACAAAGGGTTTATATTTGGTGACGATATTCCGAAGCGTGACCAAAAGGTCAATATTTGGTAACAAACTTTTTATTTGGTCACAAAAGGTTAAACATTCAGCGACGATTTTTTAAAATCGTCACTAAATGTCAAGCATTCGACGACGATTTCTAGAAATCGTCACTAAATGATACATATTCAGTGACGATTTCTAGAAATTGTCGCTAAATGTATAACATTTTCTAAAATTATTAAAATAATATTTTTATAATTTATCATAGTTAAGATATGTTTAACTGGAGATTTGTTTTGAATGTTTACAGTGTATTATTAAAAAAAACTCACAACATAATTTTAATTGTTAAACAGTAGTATTAATTAATCATTAGTATTTACTAACATTGCAAAAATTTGTTATAAAAATTTTAAATAATTTTACCAATATAATAATATGATATATGAAGTAGTACGAACTTTGAATTAGAAGTTACCTAATTCATACAGTCATAGTACCAGAACAATAACAGTCCACATTTAATAGTACACAACTTGACCCCTAAATAGTAGATATGTTGTTTGACAAATTATTACAGATACAACAATAAATCAACTTTAAAGCTGAGTTCATTTGATTGACTCGCTAAATGACAGTGATATAATTATTGATTTGGATTCTAAGTAATATGAGAGTCGTTAAAGGTAAATGAGTCCCCGATGTATGGATTCCCGAGAAGTCCTTACATGTTCGAACGCACCAATTGGAACAGTAACAGTTGTTCCCTCAAGTGTAGGGTTTTTCACACCCTCTTGCAACAGCTTTTCCGCTATAGCTAAACTTGTAAAGGATACAATGAATAAGTCATTGGATTTAGTCCCTAAAACACAATCAGTATATAACTTAGATATTGTCATATTAGTAAACCGTTAAATGAATTGAAATTGGAGTGACATACATATGTGAATGAGCAGACGAAGTATGTGGAATTGACAAATTTTCCAAAACAATCGATTTCCCTAATCCTTTATAGACTGTTGTGATATCGCTCCTGCCTCCATGGCCATACATGTCATCTTTGAGACTCAAGGAAGCTTAAAACATGTTATTGGACCCCAAATTCAATTATTATTGATTTATTTGTTTAATTATTTAATTACGATTTTTTTTGTTTATTTTATTTATCTTAGAATTGGGTCATTAAATTTAGTAATCATGAATAGAGATTAGAATTAGATGGAAAGATTAGAATTAAGTTAGAATTAATATGGTAATGTTAGAATTGAGTTAGCTTAAGGAGTTAATAGATAAAGATAAAAGAAGGGGTAAATTGATATTGTCTTAAATGATGAGGGCATAATTGGAAGACCGAGGATAAAAGGTTGTCTTAAAATTTAGAAGAAGAGAAGAGAGAGTCATAGAAGAGAAGAAAAAAGAGAGAAGCTAGAGAAGAAGAAGAAAACGTAGGAAGAAGAGAAATCAAGCTTGTTAAAATAAGTTAATCATCTTTTCTTCTTGCTTTATTAAAGAAATGGGTTGTGTTCAGAATGAAAGGATTAGAGAGTGAGTGAGTGCTATGTTAGAAGAAGAGGAAGAAGGAACCCATTTGATTCCTAGGGTTTCTAAACTAGGTCTTGGTTTTTTTAACCTAGATGGACTATGGGTAGGTTAGGTTTGAGCTTAATATATGTTTATTGCATTATTTTTTTGATTATTAAAGTTTATAAATTTTATTAGAATGTTGTTTTGAATGGAACCTTAGTTGTTTTAGGAAACCAAGAGAATCCTATCCAAGAGCAAAAGGAAAGAAAACCTTGAGATGGATTTTTGCAAAGGATTTAAGTGGGTAATGTATTCATAGTTATTGTGTAATTGGGCGAATTCTTGCCTATGTGTGTGTATGTTAATTTGCTTGCATTTGATTTGCCTGAAATTGAAATTGTTGTAAATGTTTGAAAATGCATGATGAATTATGATTATGTTATGCCTTGAAAAAGATTATGATATTTGTATAAAAGGAAAGAAGAAAAAGTAAAAGAAGCATGAGATTATGAATTTGTGATTGACTATATTGAACATAAAATTTGTTTGTGATTGGGCAAGAGAGGAACCAGTTTCGTTAGTCACGTGTACGTTGACCTATAGATTTCTCCTGGCTTCCAGCTTGAGGCCACGAGATCCTGAGAAATCGGACTCGTTTTGTTCACGATGGAAACTTTAATTTCTCCATTTCGTTCCACAGAATTGTCTTCAATTTCTCCATTTCGTTCCACGGAACTGTCGAGCCATTTGTTTGTGCATTGCATCTTTGAATTGTCAAGTATGATGCATTTTAAGTGTTGTGTTTAATGGATAAAATCTATATATTGTGTTATAAGTTTTGGACTAAATTAATTAATGCTTGAATTGCTAGCTATACATGTGCATATACTTGAATTGTGCTCGATTGCCGATGGCTATAAATGCATTAGCCACTGATCCGTGTAGCTTAACCCATCCTTTTCCCCCTTCTCAAGTGCAAAATGAGACGGTTAGAAATCCTTGCAAGGCATTGGAAACTTCAAGATAGTTAGAGACTTTTGTACTAAGTTAGTGAACATTTTGGATAGCTTTATAAGCATATCAAACATGAGCATCCTTGGCGTTTTGTTTTAAGTTAGTGATGTGTATATTGATATGTAGTAAAGCTTGTTCAAATATTTACTTTTCTTAGTAATGAGAATGAGAATTTGAGAAATTGCTTTTGTGTATGATGAAGTTATTTTTCCAGGTTGAGTATGATGGTTGTGGAAGTGGAATGGGTATGTGCATATTCTTCTTCATTGAGATTGCAAAAATAGTTGTTTGTTTTAGAATAACATGTTTGAGATTGGAAATGTTGTATGGGATTAATCATTTGAGGTGGGATTCAAGAATTTAATAAAAGTACTTAGTAGTTGAAGTGATATGAAGAGATATGGCATTTTGTAAGTTTTCATAGGTGTAGAAATTATGTTTTGAACTCAAGGGAAAAACTATATCGATTTAGGTATAATTAGCCAAAGTTTTCTTTTTAAAAGTTGTATATCTTTTTAAACGATATAAAATATGGAATTTTTGGACTTCAGACGCAAAAGATACGGCCTTTAGATGAAGCATAGGTACCAGACAAGGCACCAGACAAAGTGTCAGATGAAGCATAGGTACCAGACGAAGCATTAGACGAAGTGTCAGACGAAGCACCAGACGAAGTGTCAGACGAAGCGTTGGATGAAATGTGGGTACCAGAAGAAGCATCAGACGAAGCATAGGTACTAGACGAAGCATCAGACAAAGCATCGGACAACGCATCAGACGAAGCATCAGACAAAGCTCCAGACGAAGCGTCAGACAAAACATGGGCACTAGATGAAGCACTAGACAAAGCGATTGTGACCCTCTATATGGCAAAATGTTTCTTTATGATCTTCATGAAAGCTGTAGATCTCGAAGTCCTCTTCGAAACCGTCTTAAAATGATCAAAATCCAATATCTCCAGTGAAAGTTATGCCAATTGTCCCAAGATAGATACAATATGATTGAGGACATAATCAAGTTTGGCTCTTTTGGCCATAACTTCATCACCCGTTCTCCAAATGAGGTGATTTTTTAACTAATAGATTCCTAACATATTTCTATACCTCTTCATGAAATTTTGGTATCCATTGCATTTGATTCTAAAAATATTGATGGAGAGAAAGTGAGGGAAACGACCGAAAGAGTATGGATTGATTATTTTACCAAACATACTTCGGTATTTTAATCATATATTGACTTGTAGAGATCCGAATGAGATGATTATTGTTTCAAAATAAACTAGAGACATAGAGCTACAATTGTTCTGAAGAATTCAATTTTTGATTCAGCTGTCTGGACTAGTTTTGGCTAGAGATATCCTATGGAACTAACCTTATAGGATAATGCGTTCATATCTTTTGATATTCGGAATAGTTGGGCTCCGGAAATAGGATCCAACACATGTAGTATAAACCATCAAATGTGAATATATATAATAGCTTCATAAAAGGAAATGAGATGTACATAACAAGGAAAGTGCCATTGTTCGGATGATGTTAAACATCTTGAAGCAAAAGATCGGCCATAGAAGGCAAACTATGATTAGTGTATGAAGTGGAGATTTTTTCTGCATTGTTGGTTTTTTCAGTATAAACAATTTTACCACATTCCTCCCAACAGAATGAATTAGGGCCATTCAGAACTAGTCTCCATGTCAACATTCCTTGATTAATAATGTTAAGAGGTATATTCTACAAAAGTCGATTTAGAATAAAATGATGATATGTTTAATTCCAATTTCAATGACAAGTGAAACTAGTCCAGTTTAGCACTTGTGCATCTTCAATGTGCCTAATGATATGAAAGTTACCCTTACTAAGATTTCAAAATTTTTTATGTAATTTGTATCATATGCAAAATTTAGAATTTAAAGTATAATAGACATGACTATATTTTTGATGTACAGAAATATAGTATTATCTATTTGTCTCTATATTACTATTAATGGAAATGAATAAAAGTAAAATACTCTTGAAACAATTTCATCAATGCAGAAATAAAGCTTTGATGAGAGTAAGCGTTAAACGTCAGTGGGAAGATAGACATAAAGAAATAACAAAAATAGACAGTAAATCATCTTCAAAACACAACCATAACATAACTCATACATCAAATGCATAATTAAGAACTCCCAATAAAAACTTAAAGGGTTTTAGAGAATAATCATAATAAAACAAAAGAACAAAAGAATAATCACAATAGCTCATAATAGAATAAAAGAATAATATTGATTCAGTGAATAATCGTTCTTCGTTGGTGATGAGCAAAACATAAAACCCAAACAAGTTATTTACGAGAGGATTTTAGATTGGTGTTGACGGCTTGAACGAGAATGGAGTAGGCTTTTATGTTTTTGTCTATGAAAACATAATACAAAACGACGTCATTTTTCTAGTTTAGGTAAACGATGTCGTTTATTCTTTGCTGTAGTTGTTTGGAAGTAGTATTAATTAATTTGCTACGATTTATTGTATTTAGTCAACAATTGTCAGATGTAGCAACTAAAACATGGTTCCTCACTAAAGCCCACCGGTTCATAAATAATTTTTAATAAATTTGTTTTCCTATTGATAACTTGCATTTTGTGCATGCTATTTGTGTGTGTTTTATATTCTTTTGATAAGTTTATGTGAGGTTTTGCTTGTGCTTCTATGGTAATTCGTGTCTATGTATGTTTTAGGTGATGAAGTACCAAAGTGATGTGATTTGGAGTGAATTTGGCTAATCTAGAACTGGACAGAATTTCAACATGACCATGTTGAAGGTGCCGCAACGCTGGCAAATTGCTACCTGTGAATCTTGGATTAATTACCTTGGGATTTGGGCCCAAATGACACAGCCCCTTATGCTGGACAAAGTCAAGTTATGTTGTAGGCCATTGGAGCTTTACTTTCATGTTTTAATTGGGGTCCACTTTGTTTATTGTAAAGAAAAAACCTAGCCTATTAATAGTCCCACTTTAGGAAATTAGAAGGACGATTTTCACGATCAGCTTTAGAGAGGGGAACGATGGCAGTAGCTCTTAGTGGGGAAAAAGATAGAACAACTCTTCTCTATGATATATTGTCTTTTACTATAGTTATGCATGGCTAACTTTTCATCTAGACAAGGTATCTAACGTTCGATTAATGTAATTCGTGAGACTCCTTTAATTTAATTGCTTTTTTTATCTCTTATGTTTATTTGATCTCTGCACTTTAATCGATTTATTATTGTCGTGTTTGTTGATTAATGAGGCGTATTAATTGATTAACTTGGTAATAAATTGCCAAATAGATTAGTGAATCCGTGATTTCTATCTATCGAAGTGGCGAATTAGTTTCAATTAAGAAATTAGTGAGATTAAATAATTTAGTCTAAATAGATTGCATCTTTTTTGATTCTGTTGGCTAAAACAAAGATCCATTAGAGTCTACTTCTGCCATAGATTATATTATGCAGAGCTTTACTCGGGAATAATCTAATTGGTTAGGGTAATAATCTGCAGAGCTTTACTCGAGGTTATCGAATAATTACGAATGGATTGGTCGATATGTGTTATTCACTATTTGCTATAACTTTGTCCATAAGAAGGAACTGAATTTATATTTTTGAGCCTATGATCGGATTACAGTATCGAACAGAGGAGTACGTTGGCTAGGTCTTTCTTTATATTATTTTCAATCTTTATATTAATTGCTTTCTACGTGATTTCGTGTTCTAAAATAAATCATCCCTAAATTAATTCTATTTATTTTTATTATTTTCGCATAAATAGACAATTGCTACACTGGTCTCTATAGTTCGACCCTATTCACCGCTTTGCTTGTTTAAGTGTTCTAGAGTAGGAATTTATTTTTGCTGGTTTGATACGCCATCACCTATTCCAAATGAAACATAATTTGAATTAAAAATTAAAATATTCATTTAAAAACTATTTGGAAATTAATTTGTTGACCGTTCAAGTAAAATAAAATTGACTTATAATTTTCAGTCAATTATACATTTTCATTAATATAATTTCAAAAAAATATTTTAAAAAATTAATCATTTTAATTATTGTAATTAGTCAAAATAAATAATAATAATTTAAGAAGACGTTGTAATATAATTATAAATGTAACACCCCACTCCCGACTGGACCCGAACCCGATATCGACGGTGATATCCGAATCCGTGCCCTGCGAGGGT
>JANQBM010854605.1:0-13802 GCA_025594535.1 Erythroxylum domingense | reverse complement strand
ATAATTGTCATGAACGCATGTACACTAAATCCTTATATGCACAAAACTCACTATTTACAACTGCATGAGCATGAGGTGTGGTAATTTACCACACCTGGACTCATTTCTCTGGTCCGACCCGTTCTTTGGAAACGGGATGTTACAGATATCCCCTTACATGTAAGTAGAACAATTCAAAATATTGACTTGAAAAGTCACTTTGGTGACAACATCCTCATCAGCACCCAAAAAGTCCACAAATACAAGGGATACACCTTTATGTTATCCTCACATTCTTGATGGACATATGGTATGTGACAATATAACATCAATAAATGCAAAAACTTGAATGCACAGTGTCATCGTCGCATACTTGTGCTGAAGACATTCTTTGAAAACTTCATTTGAGACTTTCGCAAAAGAAAATCTTAGCAGAGAGACTATCATACATTACTGGACGCTGAACCGACCATCCGAGACACAAGAATCTCATGTATCTCCCTTATGGTAAGTTCGTTGCACGAAAATTCACTTAAAAATGACTTCAGAATGTCTTAATTCCTTTTTCGAGTAACTATCATGCAATCCCGAACATTGAATATGAGACTCTAGACACAAAAACTTCAAGTATCTCCCTCATGTGATGTCCGAAGCATGAAAATTTACTTGAAATCGGATTCAGAGTACCTCAATTCCTTTTTCTGGAATTAAACTTTAATTTATTACTAATGTAATAAATCCAGGAAAAATGGAAAAACTCACTTTATGAATTTTTCGGACCTGAAAACTGACCCAAAACACCCTGAGCACCCTTACAGGAAATCTGAAAATTTTGTGTTTTTTTAATTACTGTAGACGTCTGTACGACTGACGTCAGCGTCAGTTGCTCATCCAGTGAACGCAC
Source organism: Erythroxylum domingense (assembly GCA_025594535.1). Classification (NCBI taxonomy): domain Eukaryota; kingdom Viridiplantae; phylum Streptophyta; class Magnoliopsida; order Malpighiales; family Erythroxylaceae; genus Erythroxylum; species Erythroxylum domingense. The sequence continues at coordinate 12,919 of JANQBM010854605.1, read as the reverse complement.
CCTCTCCAGAAAAAGACAATTTTCAGTGAGTTTCGGATCTCTTTTTTGAGTTCTCGGTCCATTTCTCAAGGCTAAACACATGTATACTACTTTCATGTAATAAAAAGCAAGAAAAAACTGAGAAATAGAAGTCAACTCTTTGAAAGCCTTATGGAGAGAAAAACCAAAAAATTTTCGCTTTTAACCACCCGATTACGTCACTGTGTAACACATAATGATACCTTAGTTACATATCCTGAATCGAACGAGAAAGGGCAATAAATGAAGAAATGTGGAAAATACCTGATTTCGATTCCGTAACTTCAAACGAGCTTTTTGAAGCCGAAACTAGCACAAATTCATCTCTGTCTTCACGAAAACTGGTCATCGGAACGCAGTCAACGTCTTTCTACAATTTTCTCAAAACATAAGCTCTCTTAATGGGTTAGAGAATCTTTATGCTTATGAATGATATGAGCAACTGCAGGAGACCTTAACCTTTATATATAGCTTCCATATCGAACTTCCCCATCACATGTCCAATATGGTCCGGTCTACACTAATTGGGATCTATTTTCTACCTAAACTTCGACCTATTGATTTATATTATTTATTGGGTCACTTTATTATCTTTATCTGGATCAAATTACACAACTTAATCGATAATTTGTTAAAAAAACTAAAAATACAATTAAATGTTGTTGAATGGAAAAGGACAAAAAAAAAAAGTCCAACGCTATTTTCATTTCAGGAGAGTCAGTGTCAAGGTCATAGGTTGTACTACTTTGAATTTTGGATCACATTGACAAATATTGCTCAGAATAAGCAAACTAATATCTAAAGTATACACCTCCCTCATTATGAGCGTTGATTAAGTCTTGGATGTGTGAAGATAGTCAAAATTCTGAGAGAGAAAATTTTGTTCATTGAGAGAACACTTTACAAGCCTGTACCTCACATAAAAAATTGCTGATAACTAATTACATTTAACACGATTCACAATATAAAGGACTTGATTTCATTCTACTTTCAACTCGAATTTTGGGTAAATCAGTGATATCAGAACCCTAGGTTCGGCCTGGTAATATGCCTGTACGTCGCTAGTTCGATTCTCCGAAAGATAACAGGTCTTGATCGCATGTGTGGGGTCTACTAGGTGGGCCCCGCAGAGGCGTGGGGGTGTATAAGGGATTTGGTTTCACCCTATTTTCAACTCGAGTTTTAGGTAGTTAAATGGTGTCTCAATCTTAACATATGTTTGACTGGCCTGATCATAGGAATACGACGGAGGAATGGAATAATACCTCATTTCCTGTCCAGGCATTTCTGATGTCTGATTAATCAAATTGTTTTTGTGATGGAGGACAAAAGGTTGTGGTCATATTAATGGGGACTGTAATACTGAACAGCATTCTGATCTGTGACAAGTTTGCTATTCCATTGCTGGGCCTGGAAATAGTTGCTGGCAACTCCAAGGTTTGGATTACTAGAAACCATCTCCACTATAGCCCTATGAAAGATTTATGGAAAGCGCCATAAGTATCACTCTCAAAGGGGAAAATATTGAAAAAGGTAGATGCAGCAATGCATGCACTGAAAGCTTAACACACTAGTCAATTTTTTGTTGAGAACTGCAGTATACAAAATGCAAGAATCCTCACACCTTTCTAGTCACCTTAGATTTAGTAAAACAATGTGGCTATTACTGTCCAAAACAACTTTGATAATGACTAAATAGTCATTTGCAAGTGGTGTAATTCTGAAAATCATTTCGGTTCCAGCAACAAAAGCACTTCAAAATAATCCAGAAATGCAAATAATCATGAAAACTATAAAAAGAGAAACAAGTCTTCCGGAATCTGTGCTGTCGGAAACAATTCAATCAAAAATTAGTTGGTTTGATTGCAATAACTAAAGCAACTTTTTCTCTTGAATAAAGAACAAAGTACCTTTGAAGGGTCAGTGGAGGAGCGAACAGTGTCCCCTTGCAAAACTTCTGTTGGATGATAAGATGAAGTTGATGTTGGTATAGTTAGTCGCTCTGTGGTAAGATGTGCTTGGCCCAAATTCCTTGTGGAAGAACCATGTTGATTTGGTTACACTCATCATGTAACAGTTGTAATCTCCATCAATGGTCTGGAATGACTGGCATTCCTACTAGTCAGGGGTTTATGTTCTGAATAAGTCAGCCTTGGAGCCCCAGTATCAACCTTTCACTTTTGACATAAAAAATCTGCCCACCTAGAACTGAGCGGTCTTCCCTTCTCAACAAGGATTCATGATCAGCATATTGTAGGTGAGCTACATTTTGTCGAACATATTGAGGTTCCAAAGCTAAAGAAGTATTGAATAAACTGCTTCTCTAAGTCCATCTGAATCACGTATAGGCACCCTAGCTTGGGAATGGTACTGCTTTTCCATAGCCGTAGACGGCATTACCTTAGTCATGGCAGCTAAAGACAATGTCGGAGGCACAATGGCCGGGACTGGCATTGCTTTTTTCACAGCTGCATAAGCCAACTTAGGAGGTGCAATAGCCGACATCGCATAGTGAATGGACGAAATAATGATATTCTGTCCCTTACCTGCATCAAAACAATAAAAGCTTTTGGATAATGAAAAATGTACAGTTGACAATGGAGTGTGTCAACAGTTTCTGTTGCAATCTAATTGTATTTGAGAGTGCTCGAAAATGAAACCTACATGCTGATCACATAGTTCTTGGCTAAAATTTCCCTTCTGATAGTTATCTTGGATTGCAGATTGGAACTTGAACTCCAGCAATGTTAAACAGTCCGCATCAATTGTGAACTTCACCTGAACAACAAACAGAGGGAAACAGTAAAGAGGACAGAAAGTTTCCATTCCCTGGGACAAATTACAAAAGAGAAACGACAGAATATCAAGAAGATTTCAATAGTCTGAAATTAAAGGATCCGTCTTCTTACCTAACATAGGAACATAAGCACAACGGGTAACTGTAGGCAAGACACGGTATAATTGCGTGACTCATCACCGTTCAACAACCATAACAAATAAGGTAATCAAACTAATGATCAACTAAATGTGTGAACAGTGTTAGTATTGGTCCATAACTTAGACCCTACCATTGTCAACCATTATTATTCTTCAACTACTATAATATTTAACCATTATTATGCTCCAACGTTTCTTTCTCCGATAGCCAACGTTAATTTTGTTTATCTTATATATAAGAGTCATGCATTAGCTTAAGAAATGACTACTGAAAAAGACTGCTCATCTTTCTATTTTTTCACGCATCTTTATTTGCTCTATCCAATTCAAGCATTTTCCTCTACCTACAAACACCTTACACACTTCTTTTGTCTTACGCATAAAATTAAAATTCAGTATTTATTTGTCTTTCTTTAATTTCGGAGACAGTTCCTACTCCACCCTTTGTAGTGCATCGAAGTTTGTGAAAAAGACATTAACCCTGGGGTCGGATCCCGATGTCCAGCTGCATTGTAGAGGGAGAATTTCTGACCTGCATTGTAGAGGGAGAATTTCTGACTTAGGGCAGTGATTTTCACGACGCCTTGTTTTCAGATAAGCTATTTCAATTTAATTATTATTGCTATTTTCGCTAACAATCTAAATTGAAAATTATTTATTGCGTTACTACTGCTGTCGGAAATTGTGTTGTTTTACTAGTTATTGTTTTCGGGTTTGCTACTGGTTGTTGGAAATTTCTGCATTTTGTTTTTGTTGTTATGTATTTAATTTTAATATAAGTTATAATAATGTCGTCTGCGAATGAGACAAACATAGGTTCTGCACTTACTGTTCCCCATATAGGTTTTGCCTCTTTTACTATATCCCCGAAATTATACCCGACCTTACTAGATTAGAGCCTCTAGATGGGAGAAACTTCAAAAGATGGTTTGAGAAAATTCTTTTTTACTTTCAGCAATACGAAATCGATTATGTACTGTTTCAAGAGATTTCTAGTGATAATATTGATCCTAAGACTGCTAAGGACAACCGTACCATTAGTGGAGTATTACTCAACTATATGATCAAACCTTTGTTTGATATCTACTGCAAGTACAAAACTGCAAAAAAAATTTGAGATGTTTTAGAAGTGAAATAGGGGACGGATGATGTCGGTATTAAGAAATATATAGTTGCTAGGTGGTTAAAGTTTACTGTTGTTGATGATAAGCCTATTATGGACCAATTACATGAGTATGAAAATCTAATTACCGAAATCCTTGCCAAGGGTATGAACATGTATGAGTTGTTTCTAGCTAATGCCCTTATTGAGAAACTACCTGCCTCATGGAATGAGTATAAAAACCAGTTGAGGCATAATAAGAAAGACATGAAGCTGTAGGAGTTGATAGTACATATAAAGATTGAAGATGCCAACCGTGCACAAGATAAGACCAAAACACTCGTCTCTGTCCCTACTGTTAAGGCTCATGTGGTAGAACATAGAAATGTTAATAACTTCAAGAAGAATGGTGGGCAAAGCAAGTCTTTCAACAACAAGCAGGACTAATTTAAGTGCAAAAAGATTGATGGTAACTGTTGGTGGTACCACAAGGCAATCCATCCTGCTGCCAATTGTCAAGCTGGAATCAACTATGAGAAGAAAGGCCAAGGACAGAAACCGTGACAATTTGGGAAAGGAAACCACACGGGGTACCAATGGGGTAACCAGAAGAGCTTTGGTAAGCCTCAAGCTAATACGGTTAAAGTTGGTGATGACGAGGAGATCATTATTGCTATGGTGTCCGAAGTCAACCTTGTTGGAAATTTGGTCGAGTGGATAGTTGACACAGGAGCTACACGCCACATCTGCACCAATAAGGACCTATTGAATGACGTTGCTAATGGTGAATTTGTTTACATGGTTAACTCCAGCAAAGTTCCTGTCCAAGGAGTTGGCAAAGTCACTCTCAAACTCACTTTTGGAAAAGTGTTGGCATTAGAAAATGTTTCATTTGTTCTTGATGTACGCAGAAACTTGATTTCTGGTGCATTGCTTAACAAAGCTGGTATTAAACTGACCTTTGATTCTGATATGCTAGTTTTGACTAAGAATTGGAACTTTGTTGGAAAAGGGTTTTGTAATGGGGGCTTATTTGTACTTGACGTTGAAATGAATGCATCTACATCTTTTGCTTATATTGTTGAGTCTTTAGACTTATGACACTCTAGACTTAGGCATGTAAATATGAGGTCAATTAAGAGGATGCAAAGCTTAAAGTTGTTACCTAACCAGATCACTAATGAAATAGAAAAATGTCAAATTTGTGTTGAGGCTAAACACTTTAGGAAACCTTTTAAGTCAGTGACCGAGAGAGAGTCACAATTGTTGGACTTGGTGCACACAGATTTAGGTGATTTTAAGAATTGTATGAGTAAAGGAGGTATGAGATATTATATTGCCTTTATGGATGATTGTTCTATATTTACCAATATTTACTTATTAAAAAATAAAAGTGATGCAGAGGAAATGATTATGAAATACAAAGCTGAGGTTGAAAACTAAGTAGAAAGAAAATTAAGAGATTAAGGTCTGATTAAGATAGTGAGTATAGTACTGATTTCCTTACTGATTATTGTGCAAAAGTTGGGATTATTCATGAGCTTATAGCCTCTTATACACCTGAACAAAATGGAATAGTTGAGAGAAAAACCGAGCACTTAAGGATATGATGAACACAATGTTGATTTCTTTCGGTTTACCTAATTTTATGTGGGGGGAAGCTATTCTTTCAGCTTGTTATGTTCTAAACAGAGTCCCTCATAAGAAACTAGATCAAACCCCTTATGAAATTTGAAAACGTTATCTACCTAACTTACGTTTTTTGAAAGTGTGGGGGTGTTTTGCTAAGGTTGCTCTACCTGAACATAAAAGGAAGAAAATTGGACCTAAGACTATCGATTCAAATTTTGTGGAATATGCCTCTAATAGTGCTGCCTATAGATTTATGGTTAAATAAGAGGGATCTAACACTTATAGATCAATTATAGAGTCAAGAGATGCAGTGTTCTTTGATGGTATATTTTGTATGAAAGTAAGTGTGCAAGTTTCTAGAGAATTTATCCCTAGTTCTTCTACCAATGATGACATAGAGGAAGAGAAAATCGTTGAACTAAGGAGGAGTAAAAGAGCTAGAGTACCCACTAGATTTAGTTCTGACTTTATTACTTCCTTTATAGTGACAAAACCTGGGGAGATAAATGATGCTTTTGTGGTGACTTATATTATTAAGGAAGATCCTAAAACTTATGAGGAAGCAATGAGATATGTGGATGCTACATTTTGGAAGGAAGCCATAAATAGTGAGTTAGAGTCAATCATGTCTAATAAAAATTAGGTTTTAGTTGATCTACCTCGAGGGTGTAAGTCTTTGGAGTGTAAGTGGATTTTTAAAAACAAAGTGAGACCTGAAGGAACCATTGAGAGGTTCAAGGCAAGACTTATGATTAAAGGCTTTAAACACAAAGAAAGATTGAACTTTTTTGACATTTACTCTCCTGTTCCTAAATATGCATTTATAAGGATGTTATTTGCTATTGCCTCAGTATTTAAACTTCACGTGCACCAAATGGATGTTAAAACAACTTTCTTGAATGGTGATCTAGATGAGGAAATTTATGTGGTTCAACCAGAGTGATTTAGAGTGCCTGGTCAAGAACAAAAGGTGTGTAAGTTGGTTAAGTCTTTATATAGACTTAAACAAGCTTCCAAACAGTGGCATAAGAAATTTGAATGTGAGATTTTTAAACATGGTTTCACCTCTTGTGATGTTGATTCTTGCATTTACGTGAAATATGATATCAATGGCCATGTAATTATAACTCTTTATGTGGATGATATGCTTATTTTTGATACTAGTTTATCTATCATTGATATTACCAAGAGTTTGCTAAAGTCTTCTTTTGATATGAAAAATCTTAGACCTGTGGACTTTATTTTGGGAATCAAAGTTGATAAGATTGATTCTGGTTTTAGGTTGAATCAAAATCATTATGTTAATAAAATTTTGAAGAAGTTTGGTTACCATAATGTTGATCCAGTCAAGACTCCCTATGGCTAGTGTTGCTTTAAAGAAAAATCTTGGTAACAGTGTAAACCAAGTTGAGTATGCTAAAATTCTTGGTAGTGTGCTATTCTTAATGAACTATTCTCGTCCTAATATTACATACTGTGTGAGTAGACTTAGTAAGTATACTCGTAATCCTAGTCAAGAGCATTAGAATGCATTGATTCGTTTATTGAGGTATTTGAAAGGTACTATGCATTATGAATTATCTTTTGGTGGTTATTCTCCTGTATTGGAGGGATATTCTGATGCTAACTGGGTTACGGAGAGTGATGATATACACTTTACCAGTGGTTATGTTTTTACCTTAGTAGGAGCTGTAGTGTCTTAGAAATCATCCAAGCAAACATGTATTGCGAGATGGACAATAGAGGCTGAGTTTATAGCTTCGGAGTTGGCAAGACGGGAAGATAAGTGGCTAAGGAATCTTTTAGCAGATATCTCACATTGGAAAAAACAAATTCCTTCTGTGTTTCTTCATTGTGACTCGCAAACTACCATTCATATTGCTAAGAACAAAGCATACAATGGCAAAAGTAGACATATCATATTGAGACATAAAATTGTCTATACTTTAATTAGACATGGTGTGATTTCTCTAGACTATGTTAAGTTGGAGAGAAACTTAGATCCATTGACAAAACCTTTGAGTAGGAAATTAGTTTCAGAGCATACTAAAGGGATGGGGTTAAGCCCAATTGTGTAGTAACCTCGTGACAGACACTCATCTTGGGAAACCAAGTTCAATGGGTCAAACGAAGTTATGTGGTGACTACTTACTTATACTTTGTTTGTGGTATAATACTGAGATATATTCAGTTGTTAAATTGCATTCCTAATATGACTTTGCTACGTTTGATGAGGTTAGATTATATAATCCTTAATGAGTTTTATAGCCCAAGTTTGGGTGGTATGAGCAGTACACACTTGATGGACTCACCTACGTGATTGTAAAGGGCTAGCCACCCTCCTATGACGGTTTTGAGCTTTCTATCTACAACAATCATGAGACCAGGGCATTTTTAGGCTGTTAACTCTCTAGCAAGTACTGTCCCTGAATTTCTTAGGACAATAGGTTCACGACTTAGTTCACCTGGTTGTTTACCTATTTTTATCCTAAATTGTTAAAGTTTGTTTGTCAAGTTTCGGACTAAGTGGGTGATTGTTGATACTGGTCCATAACTTGGACCTTATCATTGTCAACCATTGTTATTCTTCAACAACTATAATATTTAGTTATTATTATGCTCCAATGTTTCTTTCTACTATAGCCAACGTTCATTTTGTTTCATTTATATATAAGAGTCATGCATTTGCTTAAAAAACAACTACTGAAAAGGATTGCTCATCTTTCTATTTTTTCACTCATCTTTATTTGCTCCATCCAACTCAAGCATTTTCCTCTACATACAAACACCTTACACACATCTTTTATGTTACGCATAAAATTCAACATTTATCTGTCTTTCTTTAATTTCGGAGATAGTTCCTACTCCACCCTTTGGAATGCATCGAAGTTGGTGGAAAAGGCGTTAACTCTGAGGTCAGATCCTGTTGTCCTGCTGCACCGTAGAGGGAGAATTTTTGACTTAAGGCAGTAATTTTCACGACGCCTTATTTTTAGATAAGCTGTTTCAATTTAATTATTATTGTTATTTTCGTTAACAAACAGGACATAAATTACTTGTGCAGGAAAATTCATCAAAAGCATTAGGCTCCAATTACATCTTTCCCTCTGAGGTAGAAGTTTAAGCACCATACAGAAGCTTCATCTCAAAGTCAAAAAAGAAAAGTTTCATTCTTGGTTGGATCTTCTCAACAACTTCCCTTCTTGCTGAAGAAAGCCTAAAAACCTATACCTGAAAAACTCAGGCTTCGTTCTTCCATTACACGGTAAAAAATGAAACTAGTAAGTTGTTTCAAGTTATCACTTTCCATCTCTCTTTCGTGGGTGGCACCTTAAATGGCAGAACAAGTCATAGAAGCCATTACAATAACCAAGTACAAAGAATTACATTGCATCAGTTTTAGTGAAATTTAGGACCTTATACACTACATTTCTCTTCCTTCCAAAGCATTTCCATCAAGAAAACAAGAAAATCTGCAAGCTTTCAACTTGAATTAACACATTACAAAATAAACGCAATTTTGCAAATAGCATGAAATGCCCACTTCAAATCCATCAGTTTTAACTTCAATCACCTAGTTTACAACTTTATTTCCTTTAACATGTTCTTGCTTTTCATAGTTTCATCCATTTACTGTTGCCTATGAAACTACTAAACTATAACAGAACTTCATGTACAACAAATTAGCAACCTAACCTTGAAAGCATTCTCCGACGATACTACAGTAGAAAAGGTCGCGATTCAAGAGAAAACTAAAAGCAAATATTTCCGCAGAAACCAAAGAGAAACTGAAGCGAATATGTGGAACTGAAAAGCGAGAAGAGAAGAAGAAAATATTAAAATTCCTAATTAGTTTGAACTTGGCTTAAAACTTCATTTGTCTCAAGATTCTTAGTTCGAGTTTAAGTTTGAATGTGTTTAGGTGTTCAAACTTTGATCAAATTTAAATTAAGTTTGAATAATTTTATTTTTAATTTTTATTTTAAAAATAATTTTGTTTTATTTAAAATATATTTTATTTGATAATTTTTAATTTTTGGTTGGGTCAAATTGAGAATAATAAGTAGGAATGCCAATGGTCTAGACTGTTCTTGACCCAACTACGAGCTAGGGTGGGCCCCGATCCGTGGCTTGTATAGGTCAGTTCATGACTTGGCTTATGGTCTGACTGACTACAGGTGAGTTGGGCCAAGTTGCCCATCTTATAATTTTTTAAAAAAAATGTCAAAAACAACATATAAGTGAGTTGGGTCAAGTGGATCTATCTTATAATTTTTTTAAAAAAATAAAAAACAACGTTATTTTTAAAATAATGATTGGATCATAGGCTGGATCGGGCCTGTCCATGCTCAACTTGACCTCAACTTGTGACCCAATTGGGCCGACTATTTTTGGCATCCTTACTCATAAGCTAGAATACAATACTATTCTCAAAAAATAAAGTTAAAAATATATTTTAAGACTTAATGTTGCGCTAGAATAAAAATCAAAATAACAATTTAGCTTCAACGCTTATACTAAAATATTTCGAAGTGTTTAAAATGAATAAACAAATGTTCAAAACAACTTTTGACGAGACAGAATAAAAGCCTAACTCTTTTAATTGTTTTGTTCAAATAGAGACTATTTTAAATATTTTTTAAAAATTATGATTTATTTTGAACGTTTTACAAATATTATAATTCATTTTGAACATTTCAAAATGTTATGATGTTACGGTGTAACTCAAATTTCAGTAAATGTTAGAAGTTAAATTACTGAATTGGCCCTGAAATGAGAGTTAAATCCTATCTTTTAGAATCTTTTGAACGTTCAAGTTAACGTCGACGTTTACAAAAATGTTCAAAGCATACTTTACGAAAACGTAAAATTTAACGGAACTTATCCTTTGGTAAATGTCACGTGAGTTTTTTATATACAACACAACGTTTTGTCCTCCAATTCTTCAACCCTCACCGTTTTGATTCTTCCATGCGCGTTGAAGCTGTTAAAGAGGCTGTCCTTAGGTCAGGGCGGGTCTAGGACGGCCACAACAGACTACTGGCTCGTTCCTTTTCCTGGGACCTACTGGTGTTGGCAAAACTGAACTTACTGAAGCTCTCTGAGCAACTCTTTGATGATGAAAATCAAATGGTGAGGATTTGATGTCTGAATACATGGAGCAACAGTCTTTTGCACGTCTTATCGGTGCTCCACCCGGGTAAATATTACTACCATTCCTGTTTCACTTTGTTTAATATATTTGTATGAGTACAGCACATCATATCCCAATCCTCTTCCTCCAAATAAAAACTATTGCGGCTCCACTGATGCAGGTCAATGAATGTCCCGAAGGACCCGAACGAGCTGGTGGTGATGGACGACTTATCAACTCTCTCCAGGTTCCAAAATGACGGTTCTCTGAAAGTTTTAAAGCCCATGTGTCACTCAATTGGATGCTATTCAGCCCAATCCCTCCCTGGATCACCATCTTCCTTTTGCCGATGCGGCAAGCTGCATGCGCCTCTGGTGGCGGCGGCACAACGTGCTAGAAATTTGTCTTAATAATGAAAAACAATTAATTACAATTTAGACAGTTTTAATAAATTTATGATTAAGCGAATCAAATTTGATCTGAATCAAGATAATAAAATAACCTAATAAAAGATTTAGATTAATGAGCTGAAGTTTAGTAAAAAAGTAGACCTCGATTAGTATGGACAGGATATGTATTGAGTCTATGATATGAAAGCCCGATATAGATACTATATATGTAAGGTTAAAGTGTCTTGCAACTGCTTAAGCAGATCGTGAACGTTCGGATACTCTAACCTATCAAGAGGTTCACGTATTAAGAAAGCTACGGAAAAGCATTAACGACGTTCTTGTGATCACTTCTCGTGAAGGTTGTCGAGAAAACGGGATCGTCCCTGCTCTGAAAAGCTCGTTGAAAGTCATGGACATAAAATTGGGTATTTTCATGTTTTCTTCATTTCTTTCATTTCACGTTTGGTCCTAGGCATATACAAAAGGCTCGTGTTATGCACTACACATGATATTAAAGCGGTTATGTGATCGGGTAAGCAAAAATAAAGATTTTTGGGTCTTTCCATCAAGATGTCGGAGAAAACCTATTTGTTTTTTCATTTTAAACTATGCAAAAATGCTTGAATATGTGTTTAATGTGTTTAGAATGGAAAAAAGGGGTTAAAACGAGCTTTGGAGGGTAAAAAACACCTTGAGAACTAGCTAAAAAATTGCCTTTATATGGCAAGAAAAGAGAAAACCGTCAGGCTCATGTAGCTCACGCACTCGATAGGAGAATAGTGGACTAACAGAGACGGTAAATGTCCACCGCATGGCGAGTGCGGGTAAGGACACGTGTTCGGCGCATGTAGCACATGCGCCAGAGGTGGTGGGCCTGTCTGTGAAGATTAGACGGCTCGTGATGTCATGCTGATGTTAACGCTACAGTTGCAAAAAAAAATCAAAAATTTCATAATTCATATGATGATACACCAGATCATTTTAGGTCAGTTTTCGAGTTTGACGAATTCATAAAGTGAGTTTTTTTTTTCTAGATTTATTACATTAGTAATAAATAAAGTTTAACTCTACAAAAAGAAATTAATGTTCCTGAAGTTGTTTTGAGTGAAATTTCTTGCTACGAACTTGAAATAAACGAGATACATATGGTTTTAGTATCTCATATGGATATTTGGTGCTCGGAGATGTATAATTATCACTCCAATTGAGATTTTCTTATGATAGAGTCCTAAATAAAGTTAATTAAGGATATTTTCAACATTGATATGAGATAATAGGAATGTGCATAATGATTTTCCATTTATTGATTGTACATTGTCACATGTAATATGCCAATATAGAATATAAGGATAAAATATAGTTGTATCCCTTATGTTTGCGGATCTGTTTAGATACTAATGAAAATGTAGTCACCACAATGACCTTTTAAGTTAGTATTTGGAATGTTTTGCTTGCATGTTTGGGGATATCTCTGGTCTTGTGTTTGACTATTTTGCCTATAAGTGTTGACTTTATATAAAATTTTGAGATATGCATGAAGGCATAAGATAGAGGAAGTCATTGCTTGAACAGTAACTGAAACGATGATGACGTCATTCTAAGACGATGCTGACGTCATTATGAGACAAAGCAAAATGAGACGGTCAAACTGAGACGCAAAAAGTCAAACTAAGATGATAAAACTTCATAACTTGTAATGCTCAT
>JANQBM010854589.1:0-13804 GCA_025594535.1 Erythroxylum domingense | reverse complement strand
TTCTACATAAACCAATCCAAACTACACATAATGAATATCCAACATTTGATTAAAACTATAATCAAGTAGCTCAACTATAAATTAGCAATCCTAGACCTAGGAATTTATAAATTCATAGCTAAACCATGGATTAAACTACTCCCCTTTTAAGGTCATTGAACTCTAGCCATTACTACATCTTCAAGAGGAAAAGAAACGCCTAGCCACACTTTGCACTCAGAAGCTTCACAACTAGGAATGAATCTGAGTCACCCATAGTGGAGGCTTGATAGTGGAAGAAAATGGAAGGAATTAGGGTTAGATGAGAGAAAGATAAGAGAGGATCGATGGATGATGCTCTCCTTGAGTCCGTCTATCACTTATCCAGAAATAGCGTTTCTAAATCGGTATTCAGATCGGTTTTCACGAATGGGTAAGTGAAATTTTCAAAAATTGTTCGGGTCTGAGTTATTGATTTGAAGGTTTCGCTACGGCAAAGGAATGAATTCACCGTGGCTAACTTTTCCCGAAAGGTCTTATTTTTTGATCTTGTGACTTTCAATTTCTTAGTCTTCACTTTTGGCTCTACTTCTTGAGTGCCCTACAATGAAAAGCAATAGTTTACAATATCAATTGTTCTAGAAACCAAGTGATTGCAATTACTAAATAATTATGACAATTTTACCCTCAAACTACATTAATTCAAAACAAGCACTCTTAAGTTAAATTAAGCACAATATCCAACAAAAAGAGTCAAAAAGTATAACAAAAACCATAAAAATATCAGTAAATAATATAGAAAACTTGGGTTCAATCAAATTCCCCCACACTTAGACCTTTATACTCCTAGACAAAGCTCATAAAAGTCAAAGAGATGCAAGTGCCAAAGAAAATACTGGCCATACTTAAAAATGAGAGCAGAAAATTAGTAAAACCACTTTCTCAGAAATCAACCAGACTGAAGGAGCGCTAAGAAGATAAACACTATAAGTATTTAATCCAAGAGATTAATCAAAAGAGATTTATTTCAAGGGAAACTATTTAACTCTCAACTCACTTGTCTTGGTATAATTTCACTATAAAATTTGCTTAGTTCATTCTCTACTATAAGCTTGTGATAGTTCTACCTCTCCACTACAAGAACCATAATTTCACAACTCAAAAGGACTTTCAGGGTTGTAATGATGAATGAAGGCCAAGTGAAATGGATTGAATAAAAGGAAAAGATAAGTAACATGCATCACAATTATTCTCCTCATGAAACAAGCATCAACTATTCTAAAGAAAAGATTTAAAATTCTAACATAGCATCATTTCTTTTGCTATTTATTTCTATTTCCATCTATATGTTTTTTTTAACATAATTAAATTCTATACTTCAAAACAACTGCTCGGAAAAATGACATACTTCAGAGTCAAACAAGATTCCTCAAATGTTCAATGGAATTACTTAGGAAACTCAAAATGGTTACATTTGAAGTACTAAAGATCTCCCCGTTTACTCTTCACTGTTAATAGAAACACTCAAGAACTTCTAGTACTTATAAACTATGGTAGCATCACACCATTACACTGGTCTGGTAAAAGACACTGCAACATAACATATCTAGCCTAAGCCATAAGAGTATTAGTAGTGGTTGACTTGTATTTCCTGACTGGAGAAAGCCTTTTTTTTAGTAGTTTTCTTGTAGTAATGAGCCAACCTGTGAATCCTACTCTCCACAAAGATCAACTTAAACTTAAAAAACTAGAGATCAAATATTCATCAATTTATAGAAATGTGCATGCACTTAAAAAGATAGTTCAAAGGGCTAGCAATGGTTAAGTGTTTGGGGATTATGTTTGGGTAAGAAAGGTTTTGAAATGAATGCCTCTATTATATTCACAAAATTTTAGTTCATCAAGCCTTGATTACGAATTAAAACAAGTTTTAGAGAGATATGAAATTAAGTAGATACACACAAATGAAAGAATTCAGGCCCAAATATCCTTATAACAAGGTCAGTATCTCAATTAAGCAATCTCAAGCTTTAAAAACGCATAGCGCCACTTTCTTAGCATACCCTTACTTACCTCTTGTTGAAAATATTGAAAATGGAATTAGCCAAAATCAACTATCATTTGAAAACATGGATGGTTTTCCAAAAGCAGATGTAAAACTTTGAAATTTTCAAATCTTTCAAAACACAGAAGTATCAAGAATCGAATTAGTGAGAATTGTTGAAGTGCGGGAATAAAAGTAGTGAGATTTTTTTTACTGAGATTATCTTAGCTGTGGAAAAATTGAAAGTTTGTCGTGGCGAAGGGTGGCCGAGAAGAGATTGTAAATGAAGGGGCTTCGCTGCGGTGAAATAATAAGCTGGCCACAGCGAAATATGCCCGAGAAGAAAAAATTGTGAAAACTGGAGAGCTTTGCCATGGTGAAACTATAAGATGAATGCGGCGAAAGGTGGCAAAAATGTGGAAAAGGAGGAAAAATAATTTCAAATTCACCTCAAAAACCAAGTTCAAAACTTTAAAGATAACACACAAATGACATATTCAAAAGCACTTAAGTGGCCAAAAATTATGCATGAAGAAGCTTTTTACTGAATTCAAAAATAGAAATTCCTCTCCCATACTTAAACACAATATTGCCCTCAATGTTGAAACAATCAAAACACAATTGCGTAGTGAATGTAAACAGTAGAACAACTGGATGATAAAGGACATAGGGTAATCAAAACACAATGAGAGTCAGCAAAACAACAGGGTCATCAGTAGCCAATGAAATAAGTCACATCATCCAGAACAGGCTAGTGCAATGGAAAATAACATTAGAAAAGTTAACTAAGTATCGAACAGAATCAAGACTGAAAGCATAAAGACTCAAGGATAAAACATCAACACATAAAACAAAAAGACTCAAGACTAGTCTATATGATGATCAACTTTAGACCTAGATGGTACTGGTCCAGATGGGTCTGCTCCAGACATGCCCCCCCCAAATGTGTCAGCATCGCTCATCGATTCATCCTCATCAGAGGGCAATTGGAATTGTAAACGTTTGGCAACCAAAGCATCCATGCGAAGACGATAACACATGTCTCGATTGTACATAACATCTCTATCCTTCCATCGCTTCATCTCTAGCAAGAGAGCGACATGGAGTTAGTAGAGATCAGTAGAAAGTTCGTCTATCTTTCCAGTAAGGGTCTTTAAAGTGACAGGTTCAGGGACTTCTTGTGCTAACTGGCCTTCCTCGGCAGGTGCACCAAATGCTGGGGCTGCACCAACATCAGAAATAGGTATGGGAGGGGTGGTGGTTCAAAGGCAGGTTGTTTAAGATGGTCATACCTAAAAAGTGGGGTTGGATCAAAATGGTTGTCGTTATTAAACACAGGGATGCCGTGGAAATGGAAAATGTTAGAGACAAGGTGAGCGAAGGCTATGGCATTAATGAGTTTGGGTGTATGGATGGAGTCATGGAGGGACGAGGTGATAGCATTAGCAATGATGACCAAACGACTAGTCATCAGAAGGTAAATGTAGAGAGCTTGGCGCTTGGTGACATTAGTTAGGTGGGTGGTCGAAATGATGTTGTTACAGACCAAGTGCAGCCAAGGACGAGCCTCTGGCTGCAACTTAGAATGTTTAAAGTAGAGTTCAGTTTGGCATGGTTGATGCCAGTCAACGCTCTCTTGATAGAGGGTGTGGGCAACATCTGCTATAGGGTAGTTATGGACGATTTGGTCATAAGGGCAGCGGCGACATAGGGGAAAGCCATAGTGGTGGTAGATATTAGCAACGGTGAAGGCATGTGGCTCCCTAATACCACGGAAGTCAATGTCCAGTCGACCACGGAACTAAGCATAAGTGTCAAAATGGCGAATGAACTTATCATTACCTAGGGTACGCTTTTTAACTAAACCAGTTAATTAGGAGGCATGAAGTTGATAGACAAAAAGGTTGTCTCGGGGAAAGGTCGCTCTTTAATAAGAGGTATAGCATCGATTTTTTCATACATTTCCTTAAAGGTATATTTATCAAGGGAGTCAGATTCACTGAGAGGAACATGGTGTTTGGTTCGAGGCATTTTCCTGCAGAGAGAAAACTCAGATAAACAAACTAAATAAAAAAACAAAGCAAACCAAAAGTGACAACCTAAGCAACTAACAGTAGTTACTTAATGATTTTATGTAACCTAAACAAAACTAATCTAAACCGAGAATTAAAGAAATAACTAAATGTATAACTATTCTAAACTAAAGACCAACAGAAAATAAGATAAAAATGGAAGAAGAAGAGAAGATGGAGATACGTACAGAGAGGAGAAAGAAATACACGCAGAGAGTAATAGCCAGTTCACTATACCAACCGAGAGTGAAGGGTATAGGAGTGGGAGACAGAAGGAGAGGGATAAGAGATAAAAAAGTGAAGAGGGAGACAAAAGGAGGCACCAAATATGTGTTTAAACCGAATAGGGAGAGTCAGAAGGCTTGAGGGAATAGGAGTGTGAAAAAGGTACAATGAATATGAATAGGTAAATGATATAAAAGGGCATGATGGTAATTTGATAAGTAATAATTGAATAAACTAAAGGGCGGGTCTGCACAGATTCTATATTCGCCGCGGAGAAAGTTTGAGGTCACCATAAAGAAGATATCCTAAGAGGAAATAGGAAGAAACAAGAGTACTTCACCGTGGCGACAAGGAACACACGCCTTGGCGAAGATATCCTGATAGCAACACAGAATCTAAGAGGACT
The DNA here is from genome assembly GCA_025594535.1 of Erythroxylum domingense. Classification (NCBI taxonomy): domain Eukaryota; kingdom Viridiplantae; phylum Streptophyta; class Magnoliopsida; order Malpighiales; family Erythroxylaceae; genus Erythroxylum; species Erythroxylum domingense. The sequence continues at coordinate 9,078 of JANQBM010854589.1, read as the reverse complement.
TTACCGCGGCGCAACTATGAGTTTGCCACGGTAAAAGTAGCCCGAACTTAAAAAGACAGACAAAAACTTCAATAAAGAAATGACAAGCATGAAAAAGAAACACAAGACACAGGCTAGATACTCAAAAAACCTTTAAGTGCATATATATGGTCATAAGGTACCAAATAAGCTCAATAAAAGAAAATGAAACACAATCAACAATACTAAACTTCTCCAAACTTGAAGATATATCATGCATCAGGGAAATTAAGCACAACAAAAGGAAGGCAAGAGACATAACTAGAAGGGGATATTATTGAATTGAAAAGCTACTAATTAAACTAAAAACTAAACTATTTTTCCTATCGGGGTAGTTTCTCCCCCAAACTTAACAAACTAATGCACCGAAACATGTCATGAGCAATCATAAGGCAAAAGTAAGTAAGCAAGTGAAGGAAAGAAACAATTTGAGAGTCACGGGTTTCTAGTTCTTATGGTAAAGCTTCAATAGATGGCCATTCACCTTAAGCTTGGCTCCAGTCTCTTCATGTAGAAGCGTCACCATACCAATGTTGTGCACCTTTGTGTCTGTGTACGGCCCATCCCATCGAGTGTTAAACTTCCCTTGCTTAAAAGTGAAACGAGCCTTAAACAACAACACTTTGTCTCCCTCTTTGAAGTTCTTCCTTAGGAGAACTTTATCGTGCACAAAATTTGTTTTCTCCTTGAAGAGTCGAGAGTTCTCGTACGCTGCTAGCCTCAACTCTTCCAATTCTTGCAACTGCAGCTTTCTCTCCATCCCAGAAGATTCTAAGTCCATGTTGCACTACTTAACTACCCAATATGTTTTATGCTCCAACTCCACTGGCAAGTGGCAAACTTTGCCATAGATTAAGCGGTAAGGAGACATCCTAATTGGTGACTTGTAGGCAATCCAATAAGCCCATAGTGATTTTTCTAATCGCAAGCTACAATCTTTCTTGGATGGCTCTACTATCTTCTCTAAGATGTGCTTCACCTCTTTATTAGATACTTCAGCCTCACCATTGGTTTAGGGGTGATATACAGTAAAAACTTTATGAGCGACACCAAATTTTGAAAACAGTTTATCAACTACCCTATTACACAAGTATGTACCCCTATCACTCACCACAGTCCTTGAAATCCCAAACCTGCAGAAAATGTTGACTTAAGAAATTTAGACACTGTTGGGCATCATCTTTTCTAGTAGGCACAGCCTCTATCCATTTGGACACGTAATCTATAACTAAAAGGATATATACAAAACCAAAAGATGAAGGAAAGGGACCCATGAACTCAATCCCCTAAACATCAAAGATTTCGCAAAACAGTAAAGGCTGCTAAGGCATTTCATGCCTTTTACCTAACCCTCCAAAACGTTGACATTTGTCACAGGACCGATAAAATGTAAAAGAATCTTTAAAATGGGTTGGCCAGTGAAAACCAGAGCCTAGAATTTTCCTAGATGTTCCCCTTTCACTGAAATTCCCTCCACAAACTATTGAATGGCAAGCTGAAATAATGGCATTGAATTCTTCACTATGCACACACTTTCTTATAACTTGGTCACTGCATATCCGCGATAGATAAGGAGCATCCCAAATGTAATGCCTTGCTTCACTCTTGAGCTTTTGTGCCTGCGACTTAGACATAAGAGCAGGGGTGAGTCTAGTTATGAGATAATTAACTATATATGCATACCAAGGCTCTTTTAAGACTAAAGTACTTAAAGCTGCATCAAGAAAAGAATCATAAGTGAGTTTAGAAGAGTTTACTCCCCTTGTATCCTCTGGTAGCATACTCAAGTGATCGGCTACATGATTCGTTGCCTGACTCGATCCTTTATCTCAATGTCAAATTCTTAAAGAAGTAATGCCCATCTTATTAATCTTAGCTTAAATTGTGGTTTCTTGTGAAGATAGCGGATAGCTACATGGTCAGTAAAAATAGTTACATGAGAATTTAACAAATATGGCCTAAACATTTCTATAACAAAAACTACCGCAAATAGCTCTTTCCATATTATTGTGTAGTTGATTTGAGCTACATCCAGTGTTTTCGAGGCATATGCAATGGCTCTTAAGAGCTTCTCCTCCTTTTTGCCTAAGAAGCATCACATGAAAGGTCAAAAGGTAATTTCCAATCAAGGGCAATCATAATAGGGGAGAAATGAGTTTAGACTTTAACTCATCAAAAACATCTCTATACGAATCATCAAAACTCAAATTTTACATCTTTTTGTAAAATCTTTGAAAGAGGTAATGCAGTGTTGCTACAATATTTTATAAAATGCCTATTGAATCCTGCATGACTTAAAAATGATTTTATATTATTAACACAGATAGGATAAGGCAAAGAAGATATGAAGTCAATCTTAGCTTTATCAACTTCAATTCCTTTGCTAGAAATTAAATGACCAAGCATTATGCCCTTATTGATCGTGAAATGACATTTTTCAAATTTTAAATCAAATTCTTTTTAATGCATCTTTTCAAAACTTTTTCAAGACTAGCAAGACAATTATCAAAAGAACCACCATAAACAGTGAAGTCATCCATAAAGACTTCCATGCATTCCTCTAAAATTCACAGAAAATAGCCATCATACAACACTGGAAAGTCCCTGGAGCGTTACAAAATCCAAAAGGCATCCTTCGATAAGCAAAGGTACCAAAAGGATATGTAAAAGTGGTTTTAGCTTGGTCCTCTTGTGCAATATGTACTTAAAAGTACCCAGAGAAACTATCCAGAAAGCAATAATGAGATTTTCCTGCTAGTCTCTCAAGTATCTGGTCAATAAAAGGAAGAGGGAAATGATCTTTTCATGTGGCATCACTTAATCTTCTATAGTCTATGCACACACGCTCGAAATTTTGCACCCTTATAGGAATAAGCTCATCCCTATCATTTGTAGCCACAGTGACCCCATTCTTTTTAGGCACTACATGTACCGGATTAACCCACTCGCTATCAGATATGGGATAGATGATCCTAGCACTCAGAAGTTTAGTAATTTCTTTCTTAACCACATTTAGGATAAGTGGGTTTAGTCTCCTTTGGGGCTATCGCACAGGTTTGGAACACTCACTTAGTAAGATCTTATGTGTGCAAATAGCTAGACTAATCCCAGGTATGTCCGTTAAAGTCCACCCTATATCCCTCCTATGCTCTCTCAACATAGCAAGGAGTCTCTCTTCCTCACTGTTAGACAAGGGATTGGCAATTATGATAGGTAATCACTCATTAGACTTAAGGAACATATACTTTAAAGTAGGGGGTAGGGGTTTTAATTCAATCTTAGCAGGTTGCATAACAAAAGGGATCAATTCATGAAGTTTAAAAGAGAATAGATTTCTCCCCTTTCCTTCAATCGATGATAGTTCAGGTTCCATGCAATTAGCTTTATAATCTCCATATATTCCAAGCGTTGAAACAACCTCAAGTTGATCTATAGCAGCAACTACCTTGGATAAATCCTTCTGCATACCTGAATCATCACTAGACATCAACTCATCCAAGTATCTCAAGGTATGAGAAGAATTAAAAGGAGATAAGTTAGGAGTTGTCAGGGATTAAGAATAATCCTTAGAGTCAAGGTGTCTTTGCATCAAATAAGTAGGTGGAATAGCTGAAAGTGGACCATCTTTGTTATCTTTAATCAGACATTTTTGTTGCGGTGAAACAACTTCATCAATTGCCACATTAGTGTTAGCCTGAAGGATGCCGAAATCACCTGAAATTTTAACAGACAACCTTTCGCCAAGGGGTTCATCATTGACAATATAAGGAATAGAACTCACATGTGAGTTAGTAGATGATACCGCTGCTTGGAAATTAACTACTTTACAGTTAAGGCATGTTATGTCACCTCCACATGAGCAAGTAGAGGGAAAAGAATAAAGAGATGAAAAAGGAAGAAATGGTATCTTCCTCATCAGTAGAATCAAGTGAATACAGTTTAGATCCAAAGGAATCATCTTATAGTTCAAATTCAGAGCAAGCATCATCAATAGCAATATCAATCATATTAACACACAAAAGTGAGTAATCTTCATAAGGATGTTTCATTTCTTCATACATGTTAAAACAAACTTTGTGATCACCTACTTCCATTATGATGGTGCCTTATTTCATGCTAATCATGGTATTAGCAGTCCTTAAGAAAGATCTACCAAGAATCAATGTAATGTCATGAACAAGATCAGAAGACATGTCAAGCACATAAAAATCAGCAGGAAAAACCAAATCCTTAACCTAGAATAAAATATCCTTTATAATGCCCTCAGGATATCTAATAGACCTATCAACCAATTGGAGTACTACAGTGGTAGACTTAAGAGTCTTGACTCCCAATGAAGTGTAAATGGACTTAGGCATGACATTAATAGCTGCCCTTAGATCTAACAAAGCTCCCCCTATAGTAACTTTACCTAAAGTGCAAGGGATAGTAAACGATCCAGGGTCTTGGCATTTCACAGAGCTTTGAGGTTTAAATAGGGCAGACACATTTGAGCTTACTTGAACTCTTTCATTTGGCCTAAACTTCCTTTTGTAGATACACAGGTCTTTAAGAGGTTTGGCATAAGCAGGAACCTGTTTCACAAGATCAAGCAAAGCAATATTGACTTCCACTATACTAAACAAATCAATAATATCTTTTTCACGCTTAGTTTCAGTCATTCTTTTACTCATCAAATATGAATTAGGAAAAGGAAGGTCTTTAAAATTTACCTCCTTACCATTGGTTTTATTGGCTCCATACTTGCTTAACTCAACATGCTCCCTTACTGTTGCTTGTTCATGGTTGCTCTCAAAATTTGTTCCTTTGCTATTTAAAATTGTGGACTCCTTTTTAGTTAATAATGCTCTCTCCTTGGAGCTTTTAGAATTCTTTACCCTTATAGGTGTGGGACACAACTCATCACATTCAATCTCCTCCTTAACTACTTCCTCATTCTCATCACTGAACTTCACTTGCTTCCCACTTCGAAGAGTGATGGCATTCAAACCTTTAGGGTTTATAATAGTGTTTGAGGGAATAGTGCCACTACTCCTAGCTTATTGCTCACTCATATTATTAGATAGCTAAGTGACATAGGAGTTGATGTTTTTATTCTTTGTCTCCTATTTCTCCATTCTTTTCTCTAGGGAATTGAATCTGGTAGCATTCTTAGAAGAGTCTTGTTGAATCAAAGAAACTAGGGAATTGAACCGGTTGTCATTAAAAGTCCTCTCCTCCTTCATCAATGCATCATATTATGCAAGAGTTGATTTGTGTCTTCCTTTTATGGAATGGTTAAAACTTGTTGTTGGTTTTGGAACTGGTTAGTAGATGGACCAACCCATCTACCTCGCTGAATCCATTTGGAGGTCTATTTTCTTCATTTCTCCAACCAAGTCGAGGATTTGATTTCCATCCGTCATTATATGTATTAGAAAAAAGGTCCCACTTCTGATTTGGCCGACCCTGATAGACAGCAGATACCTCTTCATAACGATTAGGACAGACACTAGAAATATGCATCACTGAACCACAAGTTTCACAACTAGGTGTATTAAGATCCATAGGGGTTGGTGGAAGATGCACACTTATATTTTTCAACTCTGTAGTAATGAGGGATAGTTGAGTAGTCATTTTACTCTCCAAAGAGTCGACCTTAGACTTAAGACTTTCCATTATTCTAGAGTGAACTGTTGAAGCTCCCAACTCATGTACTCTTCTAGTGTCTCTAGCACTGTACTACTGTTGATTTAGAGCCATTTTCTTAATCAGGTCCCAAGCCTCTTTAGCGGTGAGGTCTAGCAGTGAACCTCCTGAGGTTGCATCCAACATACCCTTGTCTTGACTCTTCAGCCCATCATAGGAGTTCTGCACCAAATGCTCGCTGGTATTTGATGGTGAGGGCATCTGTACAATAGATCTTGACAATAGTTCCAATAATCATAGAGGGACTCATCAAAGTCTTGTCATACAAAGTAAATCTCCTTTCTCATTAATGAAGTTCTGGAGGCAGGAAAGTACTTCTCCAAGAATGGCTTTCTCAAATTTCCCTAGTAGTGGTAGGCATTTTCCATGTGTCTCAGAAGGCTCATATACCACTCCCTTGCTTTACCCTCAAAGGATAGATGAAAGACTTTCTATAGCACTTGAACTTAGAGAAGCACCCATCGATTTCATGCTTTGGCAAATCATAGAAAGCGGTTGTAAGTGAATGTAGGGATCTTCTCCTATCAAACCATGAAATTTAGGAAGAGAGATAATAAGTAATCCTTTAATCTCAAAATGCACATCAAAATTAGGGCAAACATTAGTAAAAGGATCATAATTCACATCAGAGGTAGTAGCTTCCCTAATAGTCCTCCTTCTCAGGTTGCCATTGTTCTCACCAAGTCGCTCCTGCTTCCCATTACCTCTGTTATCACCATTCCTAGGTTGGTTAACGTTAAGGTTAGGGTTTTTCAGATTAGCTGGATTTTCAGCCATTATCTCACCTTCTAATGATTCACTCTTACTACTTGACAGGCTAAACTCCATTGAGATAATCTCCTCTTCAACAACTACCTTGCTTATCCCTTCTACTCTCTTCTCTTTTCTAATTTTTCTCATAATTCTCTCAATTTCAGGGTTGAAGGGTAAGAGTTTGGTTTTCTAGGGCATGCAAGGGAAAAATTCAAAAGAGAATAAAAGTGAACAAAATTAACTTGTAAGCTCACAAAGTCAAGTAAAAATATGAGATGTGATGGATGCAAGTGTATGGGTGTGTGAAAGTATGTATGCACAAGTAAAGAAATTTTTAAAACTGTGCAGGAAAGTTGACCACGGCAAAACAAGGAATTGACCATAGCGAGCATTCACAGAAAGTAGCAAACAGGACTCTGAACTATACAGATGTAAAATGCTAAGTATGAAAAATGAAGAAAATCAGTATCTTTTTTCGTATTTCCAAAAATATTCATGCTATGCAAAATGAAAACCTATACTATTGACAAGTATGAAGCTAAAGTTGTTAAGCCCTAAGAGGTGAAATCAAAATAATCCAAGGATTGCACTATAGGTTGCAACCCCAAGTCATTCATTTAATCGGAACCTAAAATGAATAAACCTAAGTTAACCTATACTATGCAAGTTAATTAGGAAAAAGCGTGGTTTTGATATTTGAAATCACTAATTGAACTAAATTGAATTGTAAATTGTATTTTTAGATTTTAGGGATATAGAAAACGAAAAGATGAAATAAAAACAGGAGATTAAACAGTGATATAATCCTATTGAAAGTGAGCTCTGGCTATTATAGTTTGAAATTGATTTCAGCGAGAGTAAAAATCACTAAGCTTCAAAATGGTAAACCTTAAAGTACTTTTTAAGGAGGATCTTAATCAATGGGACTCCATGTCTTAATATCCTATTAAGTGCTCTTAATGTGTGTAGTAGGATATGCCAATGCAATAGGTCAAATGAAATCCAGAATCAACTCAATATCAAACATAACCATGCAAGATAAGAGAGAATCAAGAAGATTACAAATAGACATATATTAAACTTCATATATTTAAACTCAAAGTTCTATATAAACCGTGCAAACTACACATAATGAATATCCAAAATTTGATTAAAACTATAATCATAGCTCAACTACAAATTACAAATCCTAGACTTAGGAATTTATAAATTCATAGCTGAACCATGGATTAAACTACTCCCCTTTTAAGCTCAATGAACTCCAGCCATTACTACACCTTCAAGAGGAAAAGAAACGCCTAGCCACGCATTGCACTTAGAAGCTTCACAACTGGGAATGAATCTGAGTCACCCATGGTGGAGGTTTGATAGTGGAAAAAAATGGAAGAAATTAGGGTTAAATGAGAGAAAGATGAGAGAGGATCGATGGATGCTGCTCTCCTTCAGTCCCTCTGTCACTTATCCAAAAATAGGGTTTCTAAATTAGTATTCGAGTCGGTTTGCACAAATAGGTAAGTGAAATTTCCAAAAATGGTTTAGGTCTGGGTTGCTGATTCAAAGGTTTCACCGCGGCAAAGGAATGAATTCACTATAGCTAACTTTTCCCCAGATGTCTTCTTTCTTAATCTTGTGACTTGCAATTTCGTGGTCTTCACTCTTGGCTCTACTTCTTGAGTGTCCTTCAATGAAAAGCAATGGTTTGCAATATCAATTGTCCTTGAAACCAAGTAAGTGTAATTACTAAATAATTATGAAAAATTTACCTTCAAACTATATTAATTCAAAACAAGCACTCTTAAGTAAAATTAAGCACAATTTCCAATAAAAAGGGCCAAAAAGTATAACAAAAACCATGAAAATATCACTAAATAATATAGAAAACTTGGGTTTAATTACATCCACATCAAAAGTATAGGCCACTGCTTCATTTCTCTTGAGGACCTTGAGACGCTCGAATAACTGGCTCAATAACATTGGAAACACAAACCGCTTCATCTCAACCTTATAATGGACCATTTGCCATATAGCAGTCATAATCGTCTGGGCATAAGTCTTCATTACGAAGGTACCCCGAATCACTAGTCTTAGGCAGTATATTATGAGCAAGCAAGAATGGCACCATTTACAGTCCAATATGGAGGGAATTGCAATGCATAAAAGTACGTTGGTTATTGAATCGCATAGTGGCTCTAATTCTAAATTGAGACATAGCGTCGGACTTATTCTATTCACTATCAATTGCACATCTCCCACGTTTATCAAAAGATCGAACTTGTCCTCTCATTGGCAGCTCTAGATGCCCACTAATTAATTCTTCTGTTATGACCACTTCCTTCCCATTAACTCAAAAAGTGAGCACCAGTGGTTGTTTATCAGCTACAGCATTGAGGTTGGCATAAAATTATTTCACCACGGCCAGGGAGTATGCACCTTTAAGGTCCAATAACTTGCCCCAATGAAATTTGTCCAAGTTCGCCCTCACATGGTATGCTTCATCAATACTCGTCTCAACTGAGACTTCAAGCATAAATTTGTTGTTCTTTTTTGTAACATCCCCTCACCAATTGCTAGTGAACAGTGACATATGCATGCATTCACATATGCACATGCATAGTAGAT
>JANQBM010854582.1:0-13804 GCA_025594535.1 Erythroxylum domingense | reverse complement strand
GAAAAATTCCCAGAAAATTTCCATAATTCTCTAAAAATTAGAGAATCGCTATGGACCTCTCTAATTCCATTTTATCATTCACAACACATATTTCCAAAATTTCCTCATCTATTTACACTTATACCGGGACAATTGTCATAAATGCACGTACAATAAATTTTTATATGCACATATCACTATTCACAAATGCATGAGCATGAGATGTGCTATTCTAATTACTCTGATTAACACACTTGGACCCGTTTCTCTGGTCCGACCCGTTCTCTGGAAACGGGATGTTACAGACATTGTCAGTCCTGTGGGCGTTGACACTTTGACCATACTATGAACCAAGTGGGGTGTAGATGGTGAAAGGAGAAATTGCATGGAAACATTACGTATGGAAGGGTTCATAATTAAACCACTGACTTTTTGGTCAATTGGGGGTCATGACGTGTTGCTAGATACCGCTTTTAATTTACTTGAATTAAGTGTTAATTCAAGTGGCCAATATAACCGGGAACCTAATAGGTCACACATATAGGAGATCCAAAGGATAAGTAAAATGGGCTTGAACGGTGATTCAAGATATAAGAGAGTGTTTTAGGATTGTATCGCGATGTGATCGTTGGGGAAAACATTGCATGGAATGGATTAGAAATAAGTGTTGTTGGCTTCCATTAATGCATGCTATTCATGGTCATTAACTTCTCATAACTTCCATTAATGCATGTTATTCATGACCATTAACTTCCCATAACTTTCCATTACTGATGGGGGTTATGGAAAGCCAAATAGTGCAGAAAATTGATTTTCGTGCTTCTTGTGTAAGACACAAAATGAAAAAGATAGGTTCTTTTTCTTACACACACACTTTTCTCTCTAACCCTCTTAAGAGTTCTTATACTTGCTAGCATAAAGAAAGAATTTTAACCATCTCCTAGTGAGGTTTCATCCTTCTATCTTCGTGTAGAATTTCATTAGAGATGGTCTGTGTTGATCCTTGTGCTTTATGTCAACCCAATGTGGAGAAGATTAAATAATGAAGGAGATTGTCAAAAAGGTATGTAAACATTTTACATTTCATGTTTTTGATTTTCTATATCTATATGCATGAGTAGATATGGTTTTTAAGGTTTCTTTTTATTTCAACCACTTGTATTTCATATATATTATGTATGAGATGCATGATCGCAACCTAACAAATGAAGTTTTGATGAATTGAAAGAAAGGATGACAACAACTCCTTTACTCACATTACCAGGCGAATTTGTGAAGATTTACAATGTCTTTCATGTGTCTATGGTTCGCAAATATCTAGCTGATCCATCTCATGCAATCACGGAGCAACTAATGAATTTAAAGGAAGATTTGACTTTCGAAGAAGAACTATTGCAAATTCTTGATCGAAGAGACTAGGTTTTGCGTAATAAGATTATTCCTTTAGTTAAAGTGTTATGGAGAAATCACACAGTAGAAGAAGCTACATGGAAGCTCAACTACCAAATGCATACATTATGTCCCCATTTATTTTGAGCATGTCATTGTACGCTTGTTAAATTTTGAGGACGAAATTTTTGTAAAGAGGGGTAATTGTAAAACCCCAAACTTTTCTTTTCACATGTCTGTAAAACTTCATTTCATGTGAATGATGTTTTCTAGTGAATTTAAATTTTATTTTCACTAAAGGTGAATTAGGAACCTAACCCTAAAAGACAAGTATTAAAGTCAAATGATAGTAAAAAAGTATTAGATTTGACTGCTAAGTATTAGATTTGACTGCTATATAAATGGACCAAAAAATAAATTCAATCGGATGGATTTATGATAAATGAAGATTGACCTTGATTTAAATTATTGTGGAGTAAATTTCAAGCGTTCTCGGGCTGAAACATAAGGACATAAGAATCAGTCATAGTTACGATTAGTTAAAGTAAATCGATCCAACTTATATATTGATATATTTAGGTGTAACATGTTATTAAGTGGATATGAAATTTCTATCGAAATTGGACAGAATTTTCTTAAGCCATTTAAATATTTTGGATAAGAAATAATACATGTACATGTGAATGAACCTTAAGTGATAGCTGTCAAATACATGAAGAAGTTATCATTATTTTGGAATAAGAATGCATGAAAATCTTATGATGTCACGTTTATGAAGGGGTAGATGTGAAGGATATAAAATTTATTACGTAAGAGACCAATTCAAGGTATGGACATGTGTCATTTTGGTGAGACAAAATCAGAACAATTTGTTATATATTGGAGACAAGCATTGTCGTGGATCATACAAGAAATTAATAGCTTAATTAAACAAGATGGTAAGAGTAATACAATGAATAACTATTGGAAATTAAGCTAGCAATGTGTTGGACAACTTCCAACAACATGTAGCTTATACAAGATGATGGAGGAGCTGTTCCACCTTCATTCCACCGAAGCTTCACTTGTTCCTTGGACTAGAATTGATGTTCATTAATTGAAGTTGCTCCCTTCACACATATTCTTCCAAGTTATAGCCTTTGGGAAATAAATTCAACATGTTGTTTAAGCCTCCAACTATGACAACACCTCCATCAATGTCAACTATATGCAGGGAAAATATGGGTAGCACATTACCATCTGATTTTAGGTATGTTAAACCACTCTTCTACATCCTTTTTAGCTAGTCACATGAATGCTTAAGTTGGAAAAATGAATTTCCTTATGAATTGTGTGAATGTTTGAGCATGATTTGAATAAAGTGGTAAGTTTTACTAACTATGTTTAGTGAAATTCTGTATCAGGATTCTTGGTTACCTTAAATAGCCCTAATAATGTTTTGGTCATAACTTAGTCTACCAAACTCCATATTGGGTGATTACAACTATAAATGAAACCTAGTACATAGTACTAAAAATATCTAGAAGGGACTAAACATAATTCTATCTTAATGATATTGAAAATTGAGATTGATTATAGTAACTTGATATTGTCCCTGTCTTGAAGCAGCTTGTCATATTTGGTACGTGTTTCATAATTTATAAGGTACAATGGCATGATTTTTTATGATATAGAAATTAGAAACATAGGGCAACAAATGTCTATTAGATTTCAGAACCTAACTTAAACATTTGGTACGTGAAAATTATGGAACAAGTGGAGGCGTGGTTAAATGGAGAGAAAAACAACATGGTAAATGAAGCAGAAAATAACATGTATATCCATGTCTTATGATTGTTATTCAATGGGTATTAATTGGCAGCATATATATGTTGTATATGTGACTTAATGGTTGTTCAATGGTTAAATGAAAAGAAAACAAAATTTTAATCTTACTAAATGCTAAGATTTTGGCTAAGCCCTTTGTTATAAAATTTGTAAAACAAGGTGGTAAGTTATGGATTTGCTTGGCAGGTTTTAGGAACCTTTTAGGGGTGTCCCTCATAGCTAAGTAAGACCATAAAGTTTTCTCAGTCATCATAGACTCAAGACTAATAAATGAAAAGCACCAAACATGTGAGGGTAGTTTACGATAAACGATGCAGTCAGAGTACCTTTAAATATATTTGTAAAGATGGTTTTTACCATACTATGAAAAGTATGATTACAAATAATTCCATTGGTTCTACTACTTGAATTTAAAGTTTAATCTTCATGAGATTTACATATGATTTGATTTACCATTGATTTGAGTTTTGAATGCACTTGGAAACTAATGAGATGTACACATGCTTTGAATTGGTATTGAATTGAAATTTGCATATTCTTTGAACCGACATAGAAATGGATTTTGAATATGTTTTTAATTGGTATTAAAATGAGGTACGCTTAAGTATTAAACTGTTTGTCGCTTATTGTAAACTGCCCTCAAATGTTTGGTGCTTTTCCTTTATTATTCCCGAGTTTACGGTGATCGAGAAAACTTTATGATCTTACTTAGCTATGAGGGAGACCCCTGAAAGGTTCCTAAAACTTGCCAAGTACATCCATAACTTACCACCTTGTTTTACAAATTTTATAAGAAACGGCTTAGCCAAAATCTTAGCAATTAGTGAGATGAAAATTCTATTTTCTTTTCATTCAACCATTGAACAACCACTAAGTTACATATATAGCATGTACATGCTGCCAATTAATACCCATTGATTAACATTCATAAGACATAGACATATATGTTGTTTTCCTCTCCATTTTTCATGTTGTTTTTCTCTTCATTTAACCATGCCTCCAGTTGTTCCTTAATTTTCACGTATCAAAAGTTTAAGTTAGGTTCTGAAGTCTTGTATAAATTTGTTCCCCTATGTCTCTAGTTTTCATATAATCAAAAATCATTCCATTTTACCTTCTAAATTATGAAACACGTACTAAATATCACAAGCTACTTCAACATAAGGACAATATTAGATTACCATAATCAATCTCAATTTTTAATATCATTAAGCTAGAATTAGGTTTAGTCCTCTGCTAGATATTTTTAATACTATGTCTTAAGTTTCATTTATAGTTGGAATCACCCAATTTGGAGTTCTGTAGACTAATTTATGGCTAAGACATTAGGATTATTCAAGGCAATTGAGAATCCTAATACAGAATTTCGCTAAACATATTTAGGAAAACTTACCACTTTCTTCAAATCTTGGTCAAACATTCACGCAATTCATAAGGAAATTCATGTTTCTAGCTTAAGCATTCACGTGATTAACTAAAAAGGATGGACAAGAGTGTCTTAACATACCTAAAATCATATGGTAAAATGCTGCCTATCTTTTCCCTGCATGTAGTTAGCGTTGATAGAGGTGTTGTCCATGATTGGAGGCTTAAACAACATGCTGAATTTATTCCCCAAAGGTAGTAATTTGGAAGACCTATGCGTGAAGGGAGATGCTTCAATTAATTAACATCAATTCTAGTCCAACGAATAAGTGAAACTTTGGTGGAATGAAGGTGGAGCAGCTTCTCCATCATCTTGTATAAGTTACACGTTGTTGGAAGTTGTCCAACACGTTGCTAACTTAATTTCCAATAGTTGTCCATTGTATTATCTCTTACCATCTTGTTTAATTAAGTTATTAATTTCTTTTATGATCCACGACAATGCTTGTCTCCCACATATAATAAATTGTTCTGATTTTGTCTCACCAAAATGACACATATCCACACCTTGAATTGGTCTCTCATGTAATGAATTTTATTTCCTTCACTTCTACTCCTTCATAAACTTGACAAATAATATTTTCATGCATTCTTATTCCAAAATAATGAGAACTTCTTCGTGTATGGGACAGCTACCACTTAAGGTTCATTCACATGTATATGTATTATTTCTTGTCCAAAATAATTAAATGGCTTAAGAAAAATCTGTCCAATTTTAATAAAAATTTCATGTCCACTTAATAAAATGTTACACCTAAATATATCAACATATAAGTTGGATAGATTTACTTTAAGTATCTGTAACTATGACTGATTCTTATGTCCTTATGTTTGAGCCCAAGAATACTTCACATTTGCTCCACAAAAATTTAAATCAAGGTTAATCTTGATCTATCATAAATCCATTCGGCTGAATTTATTTTTATTCCATTTCCATATCAGTCAACTCCAATATTTTTCGACTATTATTTGAATTTAATACTTTTCATTCAATGTTGGGTTCATAATTCAACATTTAGCAAAAATAAAATTTACATTCACCCTAAAACATCATTCACAGAAAATGAAATTTTATAGACATGTGAAAAGAAAAGTTTGGGGTTTTATAATGGAGTCATTCAATCTGGTATGCATGTGTTCAAATTTGAGTTCCTTACACCAATTTATTTAGATTGCATCAGAAATCAGTAAATGTATCTTTTGCTTTTTCAGTTAGAGCCAAGAAGTTATTGGAATAGGCTATCAATGAACCAATTGCTAAGGAAAACCTTTGTCTATTTCGAGTGGTGCCTTTGAACATGTATGGAGCATTCTTAGGAATCCAGACATAGGAAATTTCTTTACCTTATCTACCGAGTCCCATGTCACAATATATTGGAATCTTTTGTGAAATATCGAGAAGAATAATTATTTCTTTTTCTCTTTGTGGAATAGACATGGAATTCTTTATTTTTTTCTCTTTATTTATTGTTTTTTTTATAAGAATTGTTAAAGTTGTCATTAATATCTTATATATGAAGATTATTCTTTTTATTGGTATAATTTAGTGATATTTATATAATTTTACTTTTTATATACAATGCTCGATATTTTGAATTAATAATACTTTTATACTATTTATTTGTATAGTAAATTCAAAATAAAAATATTAATGCATCATATACAAATTATATTGTTTAATAATATGGATTAAAAATGTAATAAATAATATATCACAACATTATATAACATTTGGCTACGTTTTATAAAACATGGCTAAAAATTGGCCATGTTTGGAAAAATGTAGTTAAAATAATTTGGCTACATTTCAAAAAATGTAGCCAAAAACATTTGACTATATTTCTAAAATTATAGCTAAAAATATTTGTCTATGATTTTCAAAACGTAGCTAATAGTATTTAGTTGTGAAAAAAAGTAGCCAAAAACTATTGGTTACGATTTTCGAAAATGTAGCTTACAGTTTTCAACTACAAGGATTTGGTGATGTTTTGTGCCAAAACAAAATGTACCTAAAATTATAGGACATTTTTTAGACATTTGACTACTGTTTTTTATAGCCAAATGTTAACTTTGTTGTAGTGCCTCTATTTTCTCTCTTATAGGCTCTCCCCTTTGCTCTTTGACTAATTCCTGTATACTGATTTTATGAATAGTAGAACTTTCATCAGCCTATCAAAAACTCAAATAACATTTCTTGGTCAACTTTAGGTCTCAATACACCTTAACTATATTGCTCTTTATTGGAAATTTCACAAAAGCTGATAAGTTAATAACATAGCCTGACGATATAAAGGGAGGGCCTTCCAAGAATGACATTTTAGGTTAAAGGTTGGCTAACTATGTGAAAGTTTATTGACCTTACAATGTTTTAGGTCAAGCTCCCAAATTAATGTAGGTTTATCCTCCATCAAAACTAAAGGGACTAAAGTCATAAAGGAATTAGAGAATAAGATGTTAACACAATTATCATTATTAACCATATGCATGTTCACTATATAATTGACCAAGGTTCTTACTATAACCATTAGATTGCCATTAAGATTAGCCATTTTAAGTTTCTCCTCCTTGAAGGCAACCCATATTTTTGACATCCTTTTCCTTTTTACTTCACCAATATTGTTATCAGAAGTTTTAACCATATAGGTAGATTTCTTCAACTAATTTCAGCTTATCCTCGAATCTCTTCTAAGTTATAATTTTAATAACCTCATCTTTAGGTGATGTTCCTTTATATTTTTTATTGCATTCCTTTGCTTGGGACCAAATATGTCATCTATAATCGTATCTAGGTATAAAAACATCAACATCAAGCTACTCAAATTATCCTTTTCCAATAGGGAGTTTATGACCTCTCACAAGTCCCTACATTTATAAGTCTAATCCATATAGTCCTAGTGAAGGCCTTAGGGTTGCTTATTAATGGTTTTGGTGGATTAATAAGTTGTTTATTTTTGATGGAGTTGAAGATATAATTGAGATATTTGTTCAACTGTGGCAAACTTTAATATTATGAGATATATTACCCTCTTCAGCATATTTTTCCCTTAAATTTTCTCCTACTGAATCGTCTTAGTATGATTTCTCTTTCTCCTCTGTTCTCGTAAACCTTTAGGAAAATTGTTTAATTCTTTTCGAGGAGTGCTTTCCCTTTTTAAATATTATGAAGCAATATATTATATACTGCTATATACACCTCCTTTATAATATGCACTTCACCCATCATAAGGAATCTCCATAAGGGTAGACAATGTAAACATTTCTTAAACACTATATACTATTATAACAGAGGTTAAGTTTAAAACCTGAGTAATTTCTACATTAAACTTTGAGGTGTAATATATGAGGCTCTATCCTTATGGTTGTATTATGTTAAAGAGGTAATAAGAGTTATTGAGCCTCCTTTTGTTGTTAGAAAGGTGAGCCTTAAATATGAACTTAAAATACCCAAAGTTTGAGATAGATCCCTTTAATACAGTTTAATACCAATCCCTCATAACTTTTTCCACTTCAAATAGAAGGGCTTACACTTTAAGGTAAGTTCCTTATAATTCCATTATCTCTTGGTACTGATGATATGGTTTGTAGAGTTTGTCATGCTATTATATGCCTCTAAGTTAAATAGCTTAAACTTCCATTATGTGGCTTGATTATGATCTTACAAATGAAATTGTTATACAATACACTAAAAGGAACAATGGTGTCTCTACATCCCTCCACTAAAGATCATGAAAAGATGAAGTTTGTCTCATATCTACAGTTTTATAGACTAAAAAAGTGTTGTTGACCCCCTCCATTAGTATGGGTGCACCTGGTTATCGATGGTTTCCTAAGCTTGACAATATTGTTGATCCTTTCGCAAATATAGGAGCTTCTTATTTTTGTATTAGTCATTTAATCTACTCTAGTAAATTTAAGAATATGGCCTTATTGATCCTTTAGATTAGACATCACTTAATCTCTTGCCAAAAAGATCTCATTGTCACTAATCTTCCTACTATGAATTCTTTAGGAATCCTCATTATAAACTTGGTTCTTTAGTATAAAGATTGCTAAATGATAGTATGTAGATCTGTGCCTTTCATCCTTGATCATATATCAAGTAGTAGTCTATGCATTGATAAGACTCTTGCAAAAATATTATAGTTGACTTTGAACATATCACTTTGATGCATAAGTTAGTTTATACTGTAGGAACTTGAGACAAAATAAGAGAAATTTATAAGATTCAAAGTTTAAATGTCTCCATTCATTTACCTTAACTTTGATTTTATATTTATTTACTTAGTAATGTGTAATAGGTAAGGCTGTTAATGATGATTTATTCCCTAAAATGAATTGCTTAGTTATAACTTAGTGATATAATTATTTAAAGGTGATTTTTATCCTATACATATTCAAATGTATTAACAATTTCTTTCAAACAAATATATTTTGCAAATAAAATTACGATGAAATCATAATTATGAGTTCCATACCGTATTCATGTATTTTTTTCAAAGTTATTCTTAGTCATTGTTTTATTATGACTATACATTAATAGAGCATAAAAACATTAGCACATGTTATGTTTCTTCCTTACGAAGGTTCAGAACATCATGAAACAGTTTGGTCTATATCTAATGTGGGCGTTAAAGTCATCTAAGAAACATATAAAATCTAAAAGACCTAACTATAATTTATAATGATTGATAAAATGATCATGATTGATAAATTAAGAACTTTAAATTGGTTTCTTTAGCCTCCTATCTTTCAAAAAATTGAACTTAAGGAAATGCTTTACAACTCCATATGTATAAAAAAAATTATTTAATTTAGCCTCTTCATGCCTACTATAACTAGTTGTTTCATAATTGAAGTAGTTAATCTCATAGATTAAAGTGTAGAGATACTTAAACAATTATGCAGGGTTTTATTGAAGAAAAAGTTCACTAAATTGAGCCCATATGAGAATTCTATTTTAAACATTACTTATATGCCTATAGAAATTCCTATTGTGATGAATATATATGTGATCTTTTGACTTGAGATCTCCAAAGTATCGGCCTATTTTAGTCAGGGGTAGCTCAGTTGGTAATCATTGGATATAGTTGAGTGATTAATATATAAGTCATC
Source organism: Erythroxylum domingense (assembly GCA_025594535.1). NCBI lineage: Eukaryota > Viridiplantae > Streptophyta > Magnoliopsida > Malpighiales > Erythroxylaceae > Erythroxylum > Erythroxylum domingense. The sequence continues at coordinate 4,072 of JANQBM010854582.1, read as the reverse complement.
ACTTTAAAGTGACTATGTAGAATGTTCTATTATTTTTTATCAATATTAATTCCAAAAATCCTTCACTATGGTGGAATGAAACTTTGTAAAATAGTTTACAAATGTCATTAATTGAATCAAATACTAATGGTGGAGAATTAATATGGTTGGAATCAAATAAATTCGATATTATTTCTATACTATATGTCTAATCCGAACACTGTGGGATGAAAGGATTGTATTATACAGAAAAATCATGCATAAAAGGGTTAGTCAAAACCACTTTGACATTCCTAAATATTAGAGTGGTTATAATGTGTTACTAGATGTCAATCTTGATATATGGGGATAAATTATTTAATTAGAGAACTAAAGATAAATTAAAGGAGTTTAATTTATATAATATTAAATATGATTTAGGGTTATAATTTATATCCATCACTAACATATTTGGGAACCTAAAGGGCCATACATAAAGAACTGAATAAAGAGAGAAAATGTATTTCAATCAAGTTGGACATCACTATAAAGTTTGCAATACTTTATGATTAAATATGAGATATTTAATAAATAATGATAAATACGAGATATTGGATCTTATTTGGGTAAATTTGGTAATTAATTAGAATTAATTATAATTATATTAAAGTTTAAATGAAGTTAGAATTTAATTTCAATTATATTACTAAAATGTTCAAAATCTATTATAAATAAGCTTAGGCTCTAAAAAAGCTAGCACTTCTTGCCCAACCCTCTTTGTAACAATTGTAAAGTTCTCCTAACACGTTATATAGATAACATTAAAGGTTGGATACTTATGTGGCCACGATGGTTACGATAAGTTGATTTCAGAAATGGTTTGAAGGAAACAATAAGAAAAGGATCACATTTCACAATAAGGTATAAATTAATACAAGTACTTTGTTAAGCTTTATATGTTAATCATGTTACAGAAATTAATTGATCTTGGCTTTCATAAAATTATACAAAAAGGTTTCATGTTTGTTACGCTACCCATAAGACTGGATCCCACCTCGATTTCCCATATAATGGTATTAGACAAACTTTGATTTAATAACTTGATTAAATTATTTAATTTTTATTAATCTTAAATTTTGGAAAAGAAATATAAACCCTAATCTAAAATCAAATTTTATTCAAAGCCCAAAAATTGAAATAGTTCAAAACTTTTTTTAGAAATCTTAATCATAAATATGTTCATGAAATGAGTTTTGCAAATTAATTAAAAGCCTTATTACTCACCTTATTGATAAGAATCAAATATAACCATATTTTTACCATGATTTTATATTGATTTTGTATGATTTATAACTCATTTAGTTAAAATTATTAATTAGAGGCACAATATTTATGCGAGTTAATGATTTTAGGTACATAAATAAACTAAGTGAGTCGAAAGCACTACATTTAGTCCGTTGAACTAGACGTTGAACCTAATTAGACATTTCCTCGTGCAACAACCAGAAACTTAAAATGCAGAAGCAAGATAGCCCAAGACCAAAACAACAACTCTTTATGTGTGACCTAGGAAATTAATGAGTTACAATGAGATGGACTTTAAAACACAACATATGGAGATAAAAACCAAAATGCTACAGTAGAGAGGCAGAAGAATATAAAGCAATAAACAACCAAAACATTGACGTTGGGGAAGGCAGGAAGGTTTTGATGCGTAAGTGGCTTGTGTGGACAAAAAAAGAAAAAGAGGAACTTTTTAATTTGTCACATCATGAATAGTGAGGGGGTTGCAGCATAATAGACGAGGAGTGATAGATTTTTAGAGGTTTTGGGGGGCTGGAGCTCTCACTCGTGGGGACTGCTTAAGCTTTCGAGATCACTACAACTTTAGAAATAAGCGAGGTGAAAAGGTGGATTTAATATGTTGTATGTGTGTAGAAGTGGTATTTGAATCTACGGCGCATCCACCGGGGTTTAATTATCATGAGTATTGGCTATAATTCCATCTAGAAATAGGGGTTTAGTCAAAATATTCTAATTCACCTAGAAATAGGGGTTAGAGCGTAAAACTGGCATCAATCCTATCAATTTCATATTTCAACTAATCAGTATAAATTGAAAGAATGGAACTTAACCTAATCGAATCTTAGGAGTATCGCCTCTTTGATTGATATTTGGTGTCTGATTTGTGATTTGTGATTTGGGTATCTGGCAAATTAACTAAGTTATTAGTGATTTAGCAATTTGAATTTTAGTTGTTGAGTTGTGTCATAATTACCACTCTAATTAAACTAAACCTCTCTATGGGATTGACCTTAAAGTACTGCAGTAGTATTTGCTTTGAAGATTTGGAGACACTATCTGTATGGTGAAACTTTTTAGGTATTCACTGATTATACAATTTTAAGGTATCTATTGAGTTAGAAAGAGTTAAACATGAGACAGAGGAGGTGGATAGAATTGTTGAAAGACTATGATTGCCCAATTGAGTATCATCTTGGTAAAGCAAATGTGGTAGTTTATACATTAAGCCAGAAATCCAATAGTAGTGTGGCTCAAGTATAGTTATCGAGGTTACCTAACCTAGTACAACTAAGAGCATTGAATATTAAGTTAAATTTGGGCAGAATGAAGAATTGATGACTACATTGAAGATGAGACTTGTATTGTATGACAGAATTAGAAAGGCTCAAAGCAAAGATTTTGAATTAGTAAGGCTTATTGAGAAGTTGAAAGTGAATCCGGATTTTGGCTTTGAATTGAGAGATGAGACATTATGGTTGAAACAAAGATTGTGTGTGCCTAATGTTAATAATTTGAGAAAAGAGATACTAGAGGAAGCTTGCTTAGCAGCTTATACTGTGCATCCTAATACTACCAAGATGTATAACATACTGAAACAACATTTCTAGTGGCCAAGGATAAAGAAGAAAGTGGCTAAATATGTGACTAAGTGTTTGACTTGCCAATAGATCAAGTGTAACACCCCACTCCCACTGGACCTGATCCCAATATCGATAGTGATATCCGAATCTGTGCCCCGCGAGGGTGGCGTGCTACATCGCTTAACGATTAAAAGTCGGTATAATAATTTTTTTTATACTCTCATCAACGATCATTAGTTTGGGCCCACTTTTTCTTTTGCAAAACGTTTTGTTTACTTAAATTGAAAACGAAACATATTATATGTTAATCGATGAAACATAAAGTATAGAAAGTTGATAACTTAAATTGGCCCATTTTATTTAAAACCATTTGATACAGCATAATGAAATTAACAGAAATTTTATTAGCCACTTGGGCCCATTTCCAATTCCAAAAATACAAAAATTTCAGTTTCTCAAAAAATATTACACACTGTAATATTCAACTACAATTAATACAACATTTTGCGGAAAAATACACTTCAGTGACAAATAAAGAAAACCAATGCAGACGCGAACTAATCTCGACCTCTAATCCTGTCTCGCATGACATAGACATACTCCCGTCGCCTAACGGGGTATTCTTCTGAGTCCTGAAAAAATAGTTGCAAATTTTCGGTGAGTTTTGCGAACTCAGTGAGTGACCATCATCGATGGCTCACTCAATCACATAACACATAATTCACACATCTAATACTCACCCAAGCACATATCACATTTTTCACAAAGTTCATATTTCACAACACATAATTCACACAATTCACTTATATCAAAGTTTAATTACTTATATTATGCACATGCAATGCTCATGAGACTCACTTTTCTCTTATTACTTCGTTGTGACTGAGTGTCAAAACTGTCCCATGTAGGGCTCATTGATAACTGTCCCATATAGGGCTCACTATATAAGGCTCATTAAGCGTTGAGCCTGAGGCTCTGAAACATATGTTGAGCTATAAGCTATGATAGGTGGCTATTCGAGTCACAACTGCCATTATATGTCATACTCTCATGCAATGAAATGCATCCCATATATAAGCAATTTCACAATAAAACTCATTTATCATCGGATCGTACTCCGACACTTATCACTGATATCTGACCGTAGTCCGACACTTATCATTCAATAATGCGCATTGAAATCACATATGACAATCACAAAGCGCACACACAGTTCATCCAATTCACAA
>JANQBM010854574.1:0-13805 GCA_025594535.1 Erythroxylum domingense | reverse complement strand
AATTATATGTTAGCTATAGCAACTATTTTAGCAAAATGGAAATGCCTTTCGCAACAAATATATTCTATTCTAGTGACGCATTGTTTTGTTACTAATTGTATAGAATCCACAACAGGAAAATTTTCCGAAACAAGACGAGAGTTTATCTAGTATCGGACATGAGAATTCTGTCACGAAACCTTTAGCAACACCCCCGACAGTAACGGAATATGACGGAGTCAATTTCCGTCACCATAAGTTTTAGTAACGAACTTCACATCTATAGCAACGGTGTTAATTCGACACAAAAGCCTTTTCATTTTGTAGTGTTGGTATCTGCTGGAATAAGGATTGTTATCTCCTTAACCAGCTTGTGCTTCATTAAAGTTGAATTGCTCTACCTTGTTGTTTTCCCTTAAGCAATTAGTTGCAATATAGCTCTTTTGTCCATATGACTCATATTCGTGCTACATTGCTATGACTGGAGAGGAAGAGGTGGCTTTTAGGCTATGCAATTGCTTAGTTAGGTTATCAATCTCAGTTTGCAATGTTGTCATTGAATTTGCAGTAACAATCATTCCTCCTAGATCCCAAAAGGTTCACTGCTTTCTACTTCGTTCTGATGTCCAAAGACAACTAGTGTATGCCATGTCTTCTAATAGATCATGTGCTGCTTCAGCTGTTTTCCTCATAAATGATCCTGCTGCTATATAGTGCTCCTTGTGGGTGGATTACCTCCAGTGTAGAAGGTTTGTAATAGGAATTCGTCAGGTAGGTTATGATGAGGACAACTCCTTTGCAATTCCTTATACCTCTGCCATGCTTCATATAAAGACTCCCTGTCATTTTGCTAAAAATTGATAATTTCCTTTATTAGTCTTGTTGTCTTGTTTAGAGGGAAATATTTATCTAGAAAAACTCGTACCAACTGCTCCCCAGTTGCAATGTTAGATGGGTGGAAAGAATTTGACCAGGCTTTGGCTCGATCCGTAAGTGTAAAGGGAAAGAGCCTCATCTTAACAGCACTCTCCAACATCCTAACATATCGAAAGGTTTCACAAATTTCTAAGAAATTAGCTAAATGAGCATTGGGATCCTTATTGGCTAAACCGTAAAATTGCATGTTGGTTTGCAACATGTTTGGCAGTGATGGTTCGATCTCAAACATATTTGCTTGCACCGGTGGTTGCGTAATCCCTTGACGATAGGCATTAAGCTGTGGCCTCATAAAGTTTGTAAGGGTCCGTCGCTCTCCATGATGTTTCTTTCCATCTCATTTTAGCATTCAATTTTTTAGATTCCCCATTTTTGTCTAGTGATATGCAAGTTGATGTGTTCTATACTTTATGCCTAGTTTTTTTTTTTTACAAAAGATGTTGAAAAAGCCTTAGACTACAAAAAATTAAACTAATCTATGCCTCCCCGGCAATGATACCAAAAACTTGTTGAGCAAGTTTTAACATTTATAAAACCCTTAATAATTGCAAACACATGGGTCATACTTAGTAGTATTGAAGGCTCGATCCTACGAGAAGCGTACTAGCTTGATCCTAAGTCATCTAAGACTCAGAGAAAAGAATAAAAAAGAAATAAAAGCTACACATCTAAATGCAAAAAGTAAATTCAAGAAATTGATTCAAGAATTGTAACAAGGAAATTTTAACAAAACAGAATTAAACTGAGCAGACACACAAGTCACAATGGAAATTCAATAAGAGAGTTAATCAGATTATGAGTGAGGGGATTTTACCTATTATTAATGCTAATATAACCATTTATGTGTTTACGGGATGTCAGTTCTAGACGGTTGTAGTGTTGATTACTCTCTCTCGAGTTATAACCATTAAACCCTAAATTGTAAACCCTAATCAAATTATGGAACTTGCAATCTCTTAATTCACCAATTACCCATAATTCTAATTAGTTCTAAAGCTCTCAAAAAAACAATCGGGTCTTGCATGGGATCTCTCTTTATGAAATTACATATTAGAATGATTAATTGGTCAATTAGATCGCCTAATTGTCATTAATCTGATCTAATTATTTTTATCAAGCTCACCCTCTCAGTTTGTTACCAAAATATGCAAATACATATTAATCAATCACAACACCCAAACCAATAAGCACAAAAATAACTAAATCAACATTAACTCAAAGTAAAATCCCAAAGGAGAGTTTAGAACATTATCAACAACCTGAAATCCACTTCCATACAATCCATCTTAACTTTACACATATAAATGAAAAGGTAATGAAGAATGAAACTTAGGTTGGACAAATCGGTAATCCAACAGTGTCAAGATACTAACTGATCTGGGAAGCAGCGGCATCGGGATCAACTTCTTCTTCCTCCTTCTTCCTTTTCTTCTTCTCTCTCTCTCTTCTTTTTCTCCTCTTTAGGGTTTCCAAGAGTGGCTAAATGTAAAGCTCCTTCTTTCTATTCTTATCTTTCTATTTATGTTCTTTTGTGTTTAGGGTTGGGGTTTTTCGAGGTTCGAAAGGTCCAAAAAACCCTCAAAATGTGAAGTTTGGAAGTGGCTGCACATCTGCCCGATGTAGGCCACAATTATGGCCTATGTTAGGCCTTTCTATCACAACAACATGTGCCATGCAATTGGCCCCAATTTACTCTAAAACTCCTCTGTTCTTCAATCATTACCCTGAAACACTACCAAACACATCAAGGTACCTAAAAACTTCATATTTAAGCTCAAAGGATTGTTCCAACCCATAAAACACTTAAAACAAAAATAAATCACAAACTAACACAATTCTCCCCTAAACATATACTAAACAATCAAATAAATGAATAAATACATATCAAACTATATCCCAAAATATGATGCATTTCATTCCTATCAACATAATTCACTGGATTAATTAACATTAATAATTTCAAGGCAATGTTTCAAGACATTAGACATTTTAAATACAACCTCTTCGTCCCCTACCCTTAGTATTAACTTGTCTTCATCAACATCGGTAATCATCTTAGTAGTAGCTAAAAAGGGTCGACCAAAGACTAGATGCACCTCTACATATTCCTCTATATCAAAAATCACAAAGTTCACAAGGTAGAAAAACTTATCAACCTTAATAAGAATACCCTCCACAATACCCTTAAGATGTTTTACTGATCTATCTGTCAACTATAAACTTATCCTAGTAGGTTTTGGTTCACCTAATCCCAGTTTCTTAAATAATGAGTAAGGCGTCATATTAACATCAGCCTCTAGGTTGAATAAAGCCTTTTATCTTTTTAAGTTACCAATTTGATAAGGGATAGCAAAATCCACTAGGCCTTTAATCACCTCTGGTAACTTGCTTTATAGAATTGTTGAGCAGCTTCCACTCAGTGTTATAGTCACTAACTCCTCTACCTTCATCTCATTTACTAGTAACCCCTTTAAGAATTTCAAATATTGTGACATCTTTGTTTAAATAGTTCGAGAAACTTACCAAATTACTCATCTATTAGATCTTTCTTAACTTTGGTAGCATAACGGATGGTAGATCAAATTCCTTGATTTTTTTTAAGGTTCCCTTCACCTTTAGCTTTTTATTGACTTCTAGTATAATTTTCGTTCTTATCTTAGGGTTAATTCTCATCTTGTAGCTCTTTTCCACTCCAAATGGTGATTTCCATGACATGCTTTAAGATTTGTCTCAGTAGTACTCAACAAACTCTCTTATTGTCTTTCAGATAATAATTTTGTAAATTGCTCGAACTGAATTTCCAAGTTACATATAGAAGTTTCTATTATTTGATGTCTTGCATCTAAATCTTGAACAAGCTTATACATCAGGTCTTCTAGATTCAACTTTTTAGCCTGAGGTGGATGTTTCCGAACTCCTAATGGAGGGTTATTGTTTGCCTATCCTTGATTCACTTAAGATAAATTAGGGTGATTCCTCCATCTTGAATTGTACGTATTTCCATATAAATTATTCTAGGGTCTCAGAGCATTCCTTATATAATCCACATGTACAGGATGTAATGCTTAACAACCTTGATCTGAATGTCCTAGCCCGCACACCTCATACTATATAACATGAAATTGTGGATTCATAGTTAATCCATCAATATTATTTCTTAGAGCTTCAATCTAGTTTTCCAATTGAAATATTATATATACTTCATGTACCCCTTTTGGCTTGCTAGATCTTGCTCAAGAAGAGCACATTGATAGTTGTTCATATCCATATATTTAATAAGGTCATATGCTACTTTTGGTGTTTTATTATTCATAGCACCCCTAACTACTATATCTATCATTTGCCTCATAATTTTATTTAGCCTATTATAGAAGGTTTGTATTTGCATCTATAATGGTAGACCATGATGTGGGATTTTCCTCAACATCTCCTTGAACCTATCCCATATGTCATATAATGTCTCTAAGTCATCCTGGTAATAAAAGGAGATTTCATTCCTTAGTTTGGCAGTCTTTGCAGGTAAAAAGTACTTTAGAAGAAACCTCTCTACAACTTGGTCCCACGTAGTATATGATGATCTAGGAAGAGAATTCAACATTGCTTCGCCTTACTCCTTAATGAAAACAAAAATAATATCATCTTATTGAATTTCCATTAGCACTATTAACTTTGAAGGTATCATAAATCTCTAAAAAGTTTGAGATATGTGCATTAGGGTCCTCATCTCGTAGCCCATCAAAATGAACAAATTGTTGCATTATTTGAATAATACTTGACTTAATCTCAAAAATTTTTACATTAATAGTCGATCTCATAATGTTGGACACTTCTCTGGTCAAATCTAGTCTAATATAGTCAAACATAGTTTTTGGTTAGTTTGCTAAGATTCCTAATTCTTCAGTATCAATATGACCTTCCAACTCCTCTATTTGTTGATTCAACTCGAAATCTCTAAGTTGTGTTTAGTAGAGATTTCTATGAGCTATTCTCTTTATCTTTAGATCATTTTCTATTAAGTTAGATGAATTACCCTAAGTTATAAACTAACCTCAAGATATGTGAAAATGAGAAAACCAAATAGTCAATAAAATAAATAAATAAACTAGAAACAAAAAGGAGAAAAAAATTAAAATTAGTAATAATGGCTAGATTAATGAAAGCTAGGCTTTCATAATAATATAATTGTCAAAAACTTGATTTTTGTATGTGCTTATGATATTATAAGTTTTAATAGCAAGTACACGATATAGCTATAGCTAGCAATGGTAAGTAAGGGTATATCCCAAAAGGAAGTACTAGTATTAACAAATTTTCTATTATCTAACAACCGAATTAGGATGTGGATTTAGTTAAAAATTGAATTAAACAAACTAAACTAAGTTTTAACATAATAATGAACTAGGATGAAAAAAGCCCTACTATTAGATGATATTAAATAAGTATTACCTAGGTAATGAATCCCTTTACAATATCTTAAACATAGTCCTTTCATCATGTAATAAATTATTGATTATTGGATTGTGAAAATTCCTATCTTATGTTAATATCTTTCCTAAGACTATTAACAATTAACCCTTGGTGTAAGGCCCCATATTGTACCCTGGTTAAAATGGAATTAATTAATACCATTAGAGAATTAAGGTATTAAAATGGACATTTGGAATAGGAAAATTGTCAAGTGGCAAGACAAGTTGGTATATGAAAATTAGTATGACTAAGCCTATACTTTGAATGACATTTGGCATCATTGGTTGATTGACAAATGGACCAATGATTATGTGACAAGTGGACCAATTTTGGAGTGACATATGGACTGATTTTGTAGGTGTCTAATGGCAGCATCTTAAGGTGATAAATGGCAGCATAATCAAGTGTTACATGGCATGACATGTTAATTCACACATGCTTAAGTAGGTTGAAGACACCTAGCAACCAAAGGTGGCAAATTTTCTACTGGAATGTTCTTCACTTCTTTCACTTTGCTCCTCTCCACCAAAACTCTCATTCCCTCTCAACTTCTAGAATTTTGCTTGATTTTGGATCATCTTCACTTGAATCTTTGTAAGTTACTGCATTAAGAAGTAGGACCTGTTATTTTTGGTGTAATTATCTTGTTAGTGTTAAAGTTATACCTTGATTTTAGATGTGTGTTGATTACTTGGAAGTGCTGGAAAAATAATTCTGATTTGATAAATGCAATACTATTTTGGCTTTTGCTAGATTAGTTGGTTCTTTGGAGTTAAAATTTGAAGATAAGGAGGTAAGGGAATGCTAAACTTGATTTCATGTTATAATATGAAATGTTTGAAACTTGAATTGATTAGAATATATGTTAAGATGACAATAAAAAATGCTTAACCTGGGTTATCGGCGTCGATGTCACCTAGAAACTGGTATTGGGATGTCTAGCCTTCCATGAGTCTCCCAAGAAAATGCTTCAACCCCATACTTATAAACCTACTAAAGCTCCCTTCGTTGCTCCTTCACTATCGCAACCTTCCTACTCTTTTCTCACGTTACTATAGCTTGATGTGACAAATTAAGTTGATGACCACCTACACTATTCACGCATCTCTTCTCATTGCAGCTCTCTTCTCTTATTCACTCTTGCCACTCTCTCCATTTTGCCACCTCCACTCTTTTTGTTCCACTCTTCACGCCTTGAGCTCCTATTATGTATTGATGGGATGATTTAATTTTGTGTCCACGCATCCTCTAGCTTCTTCACGATCTGTTAAATGCTAGCTTTTAATGCTAGCTACAATGCTAGCATTTAACGCATGCTACAACGTTGGTGTTTAACGCATACTGCAATACTAGCGTTAAATGCAAGCAATGCTAGCGTTAAACATTAGCCTCCTTCTGCTTTGTCCTCTGCACTATGTTTTATTCATCTTGCACTGTCATTTTGTCCTTTAGCTACTATTGATTTTTTTTCTTGTCTTTAAATTAACTCCTTCTTGCTCCATGAAGACAAGTAAAAATTAATTTTCAGAAAACGACCTAAATGTAGTGCTTTCAACTTATTTTAATTTCTTCGCTTCCAAATTGTACCTAAAATCATATATGAATTAAAGTGAGTATCTTAAGCAATTTAATGTCAATAATCGCTAAGTGTTATGGAATAATTAAATAATCAATTTCCCCCACACTTAGCTTTTGGTCGTCCTCAGGCAAAACATCAAAATTAAGCTCAAAGACTCGAAACATTTACTCAATTCCCATATTTTCCAAGACTATATAAACACAAGCAAAGATGAGTGACTTTCAAAAATCATAATAAGAATTCAGCATTCCAAGCTTTAACTCATGATCAATCAACAATCAATATCCTTAAAAACTGAGCAATCTAATGGTAGACTCGAAAAATATGTTTAACTAAAATATATCAGCAGGTACACTCAACACCATTCATGGTCATATTATTCCACAACTTTGCATATCATTTCATTTCTCCACCACCAATGTTCATATACAAAATCATGGATCAAAGGACTTTTCAAGGTTGTAATGTGGGCAAAGGTAAGGTGAGATGTATTTGGGTCATGTAGCATAAAAGTCATTAAAGCTAGTGAAACAAAGCCACATTCATCAAAAACTAGGTACCATCAGCTATGACAAATGCAACATTTATATTTCACAACCCCATTCAACTTTCACACACCAACCACATGAAGCATATACCAATCCGGAGGAATCACTTATACAATTTATGCCAACAATACATTGAAACCACAAAAGTGAATCTTCCAAGCCAACATCTACCTCATATCCAATATACTCAAATAACCCATTCTTCACAACTTTAGGAGAATGCATTAATCATAAACAACTTTTCAACACATATGCACATGCTTCTATATACATTTATTTAAACTTTTTTCTTTTTCATTTTCATTTTCTTTTTTCTTTCTTTTTCATTTTCTTTTCTCTTTTCTTTCTTGTCTTTTCTCTTTTCTCTTTTCTTTCTTTTCCTTGTAAAAATTAAAATAAACCACACCAACATGGGAATTTCAATGATAAGACATAACAAAACATCCCAATATTAACCAACACATACGTATGTATACCCCCACACTTACACTTTTGTACATCCACAAACTCACCAATCACAAATGTTCCACTAACTTTATGGATTGGGTAGGACATTTGGTTGAGTATAAAGCAGGTAATGTGCTTGATACAAAAAGAAAGGCCAATAAGGCTCAACAGGGCTTATCGAAAAGGAAAATCATATAATAGGTAGGCTATTTGGCTAATGTAGTTCGGAAAAGAAAAGAATGCCTAATCATATCCATGTTTATGCATGTGATAAAAATATGTCAAATAGAAATTCAACTTAAAATCGGGATGTACATGTCATAAAGGTCACATATTATTAAAAGACAATGAGACTGATATGGATGTTTCAATCTAATAAGGCTTAAAATCTCATCGGCTTTGTCTACCACTAGTCACTACTCTTCTAAAGATATGCATATCGATCAATCACAAGAGTAAAAATATATGCTAAAGTTGCCATGAAATGCTTTAGTCAACTCATTCTCTAATCATGACTATATAGTCCCAGAAGCAATAGAAAATAAGAAAATGTTTATTTTGTTTATTTTATTCTTTCTCTCATTTTGATTGAACACTTAAAAATGGGCAAAAATAAACCAACAAAGAAACACATGCATAAAAAATAAGTGCGATAATTCAAAAGCAAAGAAATTTACTTCCCTTAGGTTGCCTCCTAAGAAGCGCCTTTGTTTAGCGTCACTGGCTAGACTCCTTCTTCTTCTCACGTGATAAAATTGTGATCTTCAGGTGTCACATGTGGCTCCTCTATGTGAGGTTCTTCCGGATAGGGCCTTGGTTGATAATCATTCACCTACAACACCTTCCCTATCTTCGGATTCTTTATCTCTACTGAGTCCTCGCTCTCTTGAAATAATTCGATTGACTCTTCTCATTTTTCTTCTTCATTTAATTTTTCTAGCCTACTAGGTAAAGGTGAAGGATTAGTCTCGAAAATAATTACAGACTTAATACTTACCTCTGAGATAAAAGATATGTATTTTTCTACTTCGAACTCCTTCTCTGCTTCTTCTACACAAGCAATTTGTTGAGGGTTAACCTCAAAATTATCAAGCTCCTTATCACTTTGTAGAGTTTCCGCACAAACGTCCATTGGGTACCTCGGGTTGATATGACTGCTCCTTTTTGCTTTGTGGTTCTAGATGATTGGTATATCCCCATTGAGGCAATGCATCTTGCTGGAATTGTAGAGCATCTTATCGGATTTGCTATACGGCATGTTGAAATAGTTGTTGCATATTCTATTAGAACTGTTGCATATCTTGTTGAATTTAAAGTTTGTTAGTATCCATAATATTAAGCATTTCATCTAGAGATGTACCTGAGTCGTGTTGGCTCTACAAATCTTAGGTGCTAGACCATGTAGTTTTTAGAAATTGCCCTCCATCCTGCTAGAATTGTAAAGTATTTTGCTGCAATTGCAAAGTATTTGCATTCATAACATTAATCAACTCTTCCAAAGATGGACCGGAGTCATGATAGGAAGCTTCTTGTTTGTATAAGAATTGCTGTGCTTACCACAAACTGTTATGGAAGTAATTTTGATGGTTATCCCATCTATAACCAATGTTAGGTTGATCAGTCCAATCTTGGTTAAAAGATTGAGAATAAGAGTTAAAGAAAAATTACTTCCATCAAAAAATAAAATGAAACTAGACTAATAAAAACAAATTAAAGAAAACATGCGAAAAATGATAAAAATGGGGAATTTGATAGGGATATGGTTCTTTGATTCAATCTTAGCCTACACCCTAATTAATCATATTTCAATGATTTGTTATTCTCAAAACTTTCTTAGCAACTATTAATCATGGGTTAATAATTAACCTGAGTTTTTCCTTACATTTTGTTTAATTAAGATACAATCATTAGTTAAACCTAACCACCTAATAACCTAGGATACGATCTCTATATTTAATTAGGCAGTAACATTACAAATTAGGAAAACTGATTAATCAAGGCAACAACTAAATACGATGCATCATTTAACCTAGGTCATGTTATCCCTAATAATTACGAATCATTAGTTGCTACATATGAATGGGAAATACAACGATTACATATTACATTCGATTCTAACAATGGGTTTTCATGAAAAGTGATTCTATAGAGCATTAAAATCATCATCATTCAGTACCCAATCCTATAAACATAAGATAACATAATCAATTCCTAATGAGAGAAAAAAAACAATAAAAACAATAAAAAAATGTTTAACCCGGGTCATCGGTATCGATGTCGCTTCCAAACTAGTATTAAGATGTCTAGCCTTCCATGAGTCTTCCAAGAAAATGCTTCAACCCTTGTACTTATAACCCTATCGAAGCTCCCTTCATTTCTCCTTCACTGTCGCCACCTTCCTACTCTATTCTCATGTTACTATAGCTTGATGTGACAAATTAAGTTGATGACCACCTACACTATTCACGCATCTCTTCTCACCGCAACTCTCTTCTCTTATTCACTCTTGCCACTCTCTCCATTCTGCCACCTTCACTCTCTTTGTTCTACTATTCACGTCTCTAACTCCTATTGTGTATTGATGGAACGATTTAATTTTGTGTCCACGCATCCTGTGGTTTCTTCACGATCTATTAAATGCTAGCATTTAACGCTAGATTTCAACGCTAGTTGCAACGCATGCGTTAAACGTTAGCATTGACGTTAAATGCTAGCCTCCTTCTGCTTTGTCCACTGCATTATGTTTTATTCATCTTGCACTGTCATTTTGTCCTTTAGCTGCTATTGATTTTTTTCTTCTTGTCTTTTAATTAACTCCTTCTTACTCTATGTAGACAAGTAAAATTTAATTTTCAAAAAATAACCCAAATGTAGTGCTTTCAACTTACTTTAATTTCTTTGCTTCCAAATTGTACCTAAAATTATATATGAATTAAAGTGAGCATCTTAAAAACTTTGATGTCAATAATCGTTAAAGTGTTATGGAATAATTAAACAAGCAATTAAACACAAATCACTCCATTATCACCTTAATTATATCACATATTTAACCACTTAATCCATCATCAACTAGGTTAATTTCAAGCCTCATTCAAGCCTAATTGCATCATAGGAAAGTACCTAACCATTTGTTATTTCAAACCACACATAAAAGAAACATATTTCATGTTTAGGCCATTCCCACGATCGTGGAGGCCATCCCACGATCGTAGGTTATGAAAACATAACATCTCCTGTACTTTTATCACTTCCCATGAATGTGGATATTCCTACGATCATGGGTTATCAAAATCTAAAACTTCCAACCCTCTTCTTCTAATTTTCCAAGTTTTCCAACTCCCATATATTACAACCAAACCATCTTATGGTCAATTAATCATTTCTACTTTATTTTCACTTCATTCGCACCTCATCTCAATCACAATATCATTCATAAACAAATCATAATCTATGTTTGATTATAAACACAAAAACAGAACATCGATGTACATATACATTCATCAATTTTTCTGCACACATTCAAATCCATCATCACCTTCATTTTGTCTCTAACTATCATCTTAGTTCTTCTTATTTCAACATGCTACATTATTCTTTTCTTTTAGCCAACATAACCTAGAACTTAATGGGCCACACACATTGAAGATGTGAAGAATGATTAAAATGGTTTTGGATAGGGATCTAAGATATGAGAGATGCATGACTAAGCTACACAAGTGTGGTAATTTAGGGTCATTTAATTGTGAATCATATGACAAATGTGAATCTTGCTTATTAGATAAGATGACAAAATTACCCTTTAATAAGCAAGATGACAAAATTACCCTTTAAAGAGGGGATGGAAGTTTCACACTAAATTAAGTGGGATTAAAAGCCACTTAATTCCACTAACTCTCCATTGGTGTTGGGGGTTAAAGGAAGGCCAAAAGGTGTAAAAGACATCAATTTTTGTGAAAGTGTTGTGTGAAAACTAGAGACTTTTGGTGAAGTGTTCATCATCTTCTCTCACTCTCTACAAACACTCTCTTAAAGAATACATCACAAAGCTAGCACTTTGTGTGTGTTCTAGCATTCTTCCTAAGAGGTTTCAAGCTTCGCTCTTCATGTAGATATCATTAGAGATGTCCTACTTTGGTCGTTGTGGTTCACAACAACCCGAAGAGGTGAAGACAACAAAGAATGAAGGACATTGTAAGGTACACATCTTAACTTCATGTTTTATTAAAGTTACATCTAATGGCACTTGAAAGTGTTTGGCTTTTGGGGTTTTGTTTTATATTTCTATTGTTGTTTTCTATTTTTGATGCATGCAATACAAGATAAAAACTCAACATTTGTATGAGAGCCATCTTGTGTCTATTAGATGTAGTTTCTATTACGTGTGCAATAGGATTGCATGGTTGTGACAGCTGAGGTTCTGTTTTTAGAAAATGCAAAATTAAATTATATAAATTTTTATACAATATGCATGAAAAATGTTTTCCTGCTGAACATATAATGTTAGTTGGCTAAATTACTGAGGTTAAACATGTTTTCTGGGAATTTGATTCTAGAAAATTTACGTAAACATATTTAGAATGTGTTTAATCCTTTGGAATTTTTCCATAATTAATTAAAAAAATTTAATTAATTTTTCAAACAGTAAACAGATCTAGTTAGTTTTGTTGAAATTGATGGTACTATTTTGTTTGATAATTTTGTTTGTGTATGTTTCAGTTCCAGAACGTTAAAAATATTTTTATATGCTAAAAATTTGTTATTTTGATGTCTTATGCATGCTAAAATGAATTTGCTCAAAATTAGATTTCCAAAAAAAAATTAGATGTCAAAATTGTCATTTTATGTGTCTAAGTGTAGTTTCAGTTATCTTGATGATTTTGGGTGATTCCAAAGTTATTTTTATGAACTGGACATGACCTAGAGATTTATGGAATGATGATTTGATGTTCTGGAAATTTTAGGTAATTTTGAAAATTAATTTTGAATTAATTTAAGTGGAGCATTAAATTTTTTAGTATGACTAGAAAGTGGCATGTGTAACAAAATTAAAGTGTTTATTTTTGACGTCAAATAATTAACTTTAAGGTGTATTAATTTTTGTATTAATTTCTTGATATTGGAGTTTAATTTATTTTTATTAATATTAAATTCCAAATTGAAATGACATGCAAAATTAAATTTTGCTGAGATTAAAATTAATTAGCAATTCGATTCAAGAGTTGAATCGACTTCCAAATTTTAGGATCCATAAATTGTCACAATCAAAACTTGTGTGTTTAATTTGATGCATTAGAGAATGCATGTTAGGATTATTTAGACTTGCATAATGGATGGTTATGGACTTAAGCCCAATATGATTGGGGTGTCCATATCATGCCATATAGTTATAGTAACGATATATATATGATATATACAAGACCATTGATTGCAAGGTTACATATGCTAAGTTTTAATATTTATAACCTCTATATTTTTGCAAGTGCACGGGTCATTTGCGTAGTACCTAAGGTTTCGTTCCTATGAGGAGGGTTAATTTAATCCTAAAATCTAAGGCTTTACTAAATTTCACAAATAACTGGTATAAACAACTAAGCAAAAAATTAATCAATTTCAAGAATTAAATTCATAAAATATTGACAAGATAGCAATTTTGCACAACCCAATCAAGAATCAACCTAGAAACTACCAATTAAGAGGATTTTAATCTGAATTTAATGAAAATCTAATCAATTATTGAATTATCGAATTATCGGGTCTAGACGGTCCTAGAGTGGATTACTCTCTCTCAAGTTATAATCTTTAACCCTAATTTATAATCTCTAATTTAAATTATGGAATTGTAATCTCTC
>JANQBM010854540.1:0-13808 GCA_025594535.1 Erythroxylum domingense | reverse complement strand
TACATATACCAATATAGAAAATAAGCAACCACAGATTAGTTAGGTGATTAGAGCTACTGCGAGCCTTGTTATACATATTTGAAGCATCATGTACGTGGAACAATTTTATTAGAATATAAGGATTATTAGATTTTTTACAACGTTACCTGTAATCCTTTTGGGTTTCTTTATGTGGATATGAACTCATGACCAGACGAATTGCTAATTTGTCAATTTGTACTTATTTTGTATTTAATTTTTTTTAATGTGTTGAAATTATTATTCAAAATTAATAGAATTGTATTTTAATTATTCTCAGATGATTTTCAACACTTAGAGATGAAATTGAATCAAAAAGATGCAAAAGAAATGAAAAAAATATGAAATTCCAAGTTGGCAACAAATTCATGACTAGACGTGGCCACAGGCAAAATTTACAGATCTATTTTCAAATTTAAATCTAATTTGTTTTAGATTCTTATTATCTTTTAAGATCAGGTTGATAGAGAATCACAATCTGAACATGTGAGAGACGTGATCTGCAAGAGAGGAAGAAAAGGAAGGGATCGGGAGACATTAAAAAAGAGATTAAAAATGTGAACAGTGGACGTTTTTTTACTGTTGAGGCATAGAACCTAGGCTGTTTTTCTTCTTCTGTTTTTTTCATTTTCTGCAGAATTTTTATGCACTAGTTTCTAGTTTTCTTTTAGAATTTTCGTATTTTTCATAAAGGACCAGGGATGGAGAATTTACGTTTGATTATTTCTTTGTTAAATTTCACTTTCGTTATGAGTAGCTAAATTTCTTTTCTTGGTTGAGGGGAACTATGTTGTCATCTATTATGTGTGAGATGTTTCAATAAAGTTTTTGTTGATGAATATTGAGTATCTTCCGAATTATTTTTCTAATTGAATTGATTGATTTCTAGGTGCACAACTAGGGATTGATTCGCTCAACAGCTAGATTAATAAAATATGACGTGTAGTTTTATTAGTCACAAGTAGCAATTAGGATTACCTTCTTTACGTTAGAGTTGGAAATTCTAAGAAGACATTCAGCTAGATTAATTGCATGTCATACATGTATTATCTTGTTCATTGGGTTCTTAATTCTTAATGCTATTAATTAATTGAACTTTCGATTATATCGAGGTTATAGGTTGATAAGAATGTGTAGAATACATGTTTCTATTCATTTACACTTACCAGAATATCCCCCAATGAATGTTTATTGATGAATTGAATTTTATATTAAGGATTTCTTTTAGTGTGATAACATCGGTGAACGGAAACTAAGGTTTGTCTATTAATTTTCAGATCTAATTACTTTTGTCAATTTTTGATTTTTGTTATTTCTACATTCTTAATTTTATGAGAATTGAAAACTCTCTTTTCGTTACTTTATTTTAGTTTGAACTCGTAAACTCTTTACCGTTAAAATTTCTCGTGGGAACGATGCCCACTTTCCACTATTACATTAATTTGTACTAACAAAAGTTAGTTTCTTTTTAATTTGGTTGCAGGTAACAGCAGTACCAAATTTTGGCGCCGTTGTCAGGGAATTTTTGACGGTGTATGTACGTTATACGTTCAAATCAATTTGAAAATTTGCGGTACAATCCTGAAATTGAGAAAACAGCAAAAGCACTACGGAAACAGACGAAACAGCAGTGACAAGTGCAGAAAATGGAACGGATGGCAGCAAACCGCACCCTTCGCGAACTAGCAGCACCCATAGACGCTCAACAACCCCACTGCATTAATTTTCTAAATTTAGGTGATGAGAATACATTTGAATTAAAATATGGGCTGATTCTTTATTACCTATTTTCAGGGGTCTACTGGGAGAAGATCCATACAAACACATGTAGGAATTCGATGTAGTTTGCATGAGAATGAAGCCGACGAATGTGAAGGAAGAGTAGATTAAGCTAAGAGCCTTTCCATTTTCTCTCAAGGATGATGCTCAAGATTGGTTGTACTATTCAGTCGGAGAAAACGTGCAAACATGGGCTGAAATGAAGAGGCTTTTCTTAGAAAAATATTTTCCAGCATCAAGAGCAGCCAATATTAGAAAGGAAATTTGCGGAATTCAACTACATACGGGAGAAACACTCTACGAATATTGGGAAAGATTTAAAAACCTTTATGTTAGTTGTCCACATCACCAAATAACTGACCAATTGTTAATTTAATATTTTTATGAAGGTCTTTCGCTTATGGATAGGAGTATGATTGACGTTGCAAGCAGTGGTGTCTTAGTTGACAAAACGTCAGTGGTCGCAAGGGAATTGATCGCGAATAAGGCTTCCAACACTTAACAATTCAACATACGTACTGGGCATGGAACAAAAGCCATGAATGAAGTGAACGTGGCGACGTTGGAGAAAAGATTGGATGACTTTACTTTTTTAGTGCAACAAATCGCAGTTACGAAGAAGGAAGAAGCAAAGGTATGTGGAATATGTTTAATGTTAGGACACTCTACTAATGTATGTTCGGTTTTGTAGGATGAAAATGCAAAACATGTGAATGTCGTGAGAGGTTTTACTGGATCGAGTCAAAGGAAGTACGACCCATTTTTCAACACCTACAATCCGAGATGGCACGATTACCCAAATTTACATTATAGAAATGCTCAAGGGTAGCAATCAACCACGAATTTCTAGCAGTATAGACAACCATATATGCCTCGAAAAAATCAAAATATAACATCCACTTCCCGAGGGTAAGACTTCTTTGGAAGATTTAGTTTAATCTTTAGCCACTAACAATTTGACATTTCAGCGGAATACTGAAGCAAATTTTCGAAATATTAAAAATCAAATGAGCGAAATGCCAACTGCCATAAATAGATTATAGGCACAAAATTCTGAAAATCTTCCAGCACAACCGGAGATCAATCTTAAACAAAGTGCGAAGGCTATCACGCTGCGGAAGGGGAAGGAATTGCAGGACTCATTTTCGAAGAATTCCAGAAGAGAAGTAGAAGAGGAAATCACACAAAAGGCACCCTAACAACTAGAGATGACGCAAAACAAGCTGACGAATATGGTAATTCTGCCTCCTTTTCCAAGTTGATTCTCCAAAGCAAATAAGGAAGAGCAAGAGAAGGATATTTGGGAGACTTTTCGAAAAGTTCAGATAAATATTCCTCTCTTTGATGCCATTAAACAGATTCCTTGGTATGTTAAATTCCATAAGGAGCTTTGCACTTCAAAGAGGAAATTAAAATTTGATGAGAAAGTGCAATTGAGGGAGAATGTTTTAGCAATTTTGCAAAAGAAAAAGCTTCTACCCAAGTGCCAAGATCCAGGTATGTTCACTATCTCATGTCAAATTGGTAATTTGCGAATTGAAAGAGCTATGTTAGATTTAAGTGTGTTCATAAATGTCATGCCATATGATGTATATAAATCTTTAAATGTTGGACCTCTTAAAGAAACTAATGTAGTGATTCAATTAGTGGATCGCTCAAATGCTTACCCAAAAAGTTTGTTAGAAGACATTTTGGTTCAAGTACGAAATATGCTTTTTTTAGTTGATTTTTATATTTTACAAATAGGCACCGATGATACATATTCTTCCACTCCGATTTTATTCGGAAGGCCTTTCTTGAAAACTACTAGAACAAAAATAGATATTCATAATGGATCTTTAACAATGAAATTTGATGGTGAATTAATTAAGTTCAATATTTACAATACTATGAAAATTCTAGATGATGAACAACCTATTGTTTTTATAGATTTTATTGATACATGGGTGCAGGAAAGTTAAATTTTGGAAAACAAAGATGAGCTTGGAATAATTCTTGAAGAGGAAAATGTATCACGTTGTCAAGGAATTGAGAAAACTACATTAGCTAGTGAACGAATGGAGACGTCATTGTGTGGGGAGATCACCTAACCTTTTCTCTAGCAGCTTACATCTGTGGAATTGTCCAGAAGTGTGGATAAGTTGCTGCCTTCGTTAGTCAGCCCACCAACGTTGGAATTAAAGAGCTTACCTAGTCATTTGAAATACATCATTTTAGGTGAGTAAGATATACTACCTCTTATTATTTCTAGTGATCTCAAGGCTTATCTAGTCTTGTTTTCCAAGCCTAGTGGAAAACTTATATTGTCCCTTGCTTGAATTGATAGGACTTAAAAAGAGTGGTCCGGATGGTATCGTCAGTCAATCAAATTGGCAAACATGAAGACAGACTAACGCTGGACGTATTACATAGAAGTCCAAAATTTTGTGGCCCAGATTATGACACTGGGCCGTGTCCTCGATATTTTGTGAATACTTGATAAATTAAGTCCTCTACGGTATAGCAATGAGCGGGAAAATGTACATAACGTGCAAAATGGGCTGAAGAACCGGAATCAACTTCTTGGTCAGGCGTAAATTAGGGGTTCAAAGATGCCGCTTGTCGGTCCCATTGGAGTTGTAATTCAAAAAATCTTTAATGTTGTTTTCGCTCATTCATTTCCTCATGGAACTGTGGAAGTATCTTTAAAGTTGGCGTGCTCTTTGATTATTTGAACTCTCCGACCTTAAAAAGAGATTAATAAATTAATTTATCATTTCCTTATTTAAGAGAATTTGAATTTGTAAAATTAAAATAAAGAATTCATTTGTTCAGTTACTAATTTAAAGTTGAGATAATATAAAAATAACAAATTAATAGAAATTCTAAATTTACAAGACATGAAAGTGCTACATTATCATAATGAAGTATTCATATGGTGATTTGGTTCCTAACTGTTATTATATAATTTAAATTTAATATTAAATTAATATTACAAATTATGTGCACGATTTTTAAACATTCATTATATTGTAATTATGTTTTTGCTATAGTGACTGTCTGATACTTGCATGTTAATAAGGAATGAAAATCATTCCTCTCCTACGTAGGTATCAATTAATTCTTAAAAGTGAGATATCCAAAAATTATTTATACAATAATAATACATAATCAACTAAATATTTCTTATCACGACTGTGATACTTACTTCTCTTTTTTCCAATTAAATATAATTAAAAAATAATTAATCAATTAATTATAATATAGTTAATTATATATATTCTCTTTTTTAGAAATTAAATATAATTAATTAAAATTTGATGTAAAACAAAATTTTAACAAAATTTTATTTATTAATATAATTAGCAAACCAATCACTATCAATAGTAATGGTAATCATTCATTCCTTTTAATTAAATATCATAATTATAAAGATATATTCATTCTCATTCTTTACTATATTAATTCTTATTCTTATTTAATTAAACATCATAATTATAAAGATATATCCATTCTCATTCTTTACTATATTCATTCTTATTCTTATTATTATACCAACTACTCCTAAGTACTTTAATGTATTAAGATTTCATCTTTAATTCAAAAAGTAAATAACTATATAAATTGTTCTATTTATTATAAAAAACTCTACCCGTTTTTTTCAAAGTCCATCATCATATTTTGGTGAGAATTCTTAAAGACAGAGTATCAATTACCAAACTACTCTTCTTAACATCACACCATTTCTTCTTTTAATTGTAATATTGAGGACATAATTAAAAAAAAAAAGAGATTTTACAAAAGTATCTGGAGAGTTAGGGTTTCGACGTTCTCTGCGAAGGAAACTGAAGGAAAGGTAGATGCTTTGTGTGGGTCAAGTGAAATCTCTCTCGATCTTTCCAGCTACACTCTCTACTCGATCTGACGTTCTCTATGACCTCGTTGTAGGCGGCACGAAGACTGAGGGAAAGGTAGATGCTTTGTGTGGGTCAAGTGAAATCTCTCTTAATCTTTCTGGCTACTCTCTCTACTCGATTTGTGTTCAGGATGTTCGATTCTGTTATGAAGTTTCAAGCTATCACCAGTGACTGTGGATACTCAGAAGTAACTGGGGTACTTCGTATGTAACTGAAAGCTTTTGTCTTGTCTTATGACAAGTTTCCTTCTTTGAGTTTATATAGGTATTTGTGTGTCTCTCATCATTGAGAGTATGGCTTCATTGGAAACCTTGAATTTGAATGATGTTGAGGATGGCGTTGAGGTGGTAATTTAGGATGTTGGACAAGAGTTAGAGACCAAACTTGCTTTCTCAGAGTGGTGCTTTATTGGGCGTTTTCTATTAGATAGGCCAATTAATGAACAAGCCATGCAAAATACTTTGACGTCAATTTGGCGACCTCTGAAAGGTGTTTGTATCAAGGAAATTGAATCTTCATTGTTTTTATTTCAATTTTTCTTGGATACATATTTTAATAGAGTGGGTGAGGGAGGACCCTGGACATTTAATAAGCAGCTGATGATTTTTAAAAAATTGGTGCCTTTTGACAAACCTTTATAAGTTTCTCTGCTTGAAGTCGATTTCTGGGTGCGAATCTTTAAATTACCAGCAGGGTGGATGTCTGAAAGAGTTGGACAACATGTGGGGAATTCCATTGGTAGGTTTGTGGAGGCAGATTTGAACAATTTTATGGGGGTTTATCAATCCTATATGCATATATGGGTGGCAATTGATGTAAGGAAACCTTTGAGACAAAGGATTAAGCTACGAAAGGAGAGCGAAGATGGAGTGTAGTCTACGATTACGATTCCTACTCTATCCTATGAGAGATTACCATCTTTTTGCTTTCTTTGTGGAAGGCTGGGACATGGTGATAAGTTTTGTAGCCTATATCCAGATTTTGTCCAAGGTAAAATTGCTAAAAACATATGGAGTATGGTTGCGGGCTCAATTTCGTTCATCAAATACGAATGTGGGATCTAGATGGCTGCAGGATGAGGGTGTCAATGACGCTGAATGGGATATAGGGATGGGAAACCAACACAAGATGGGATTAGAGGTGGTGCTGGAGGGTGATTCCGGCAGTGCTTATGGTGGATTGAATCTGGTAACTAATCATGGGAAACAGGTCGTGTAGGAATGTCTGGTGAGGGGGCCGATTTTGATGGACATTTAGAAGGAAATGGGATGAATAATGGGAGAACAGGGTGCTGATGTAGGAAGCTCATGTGTACTAACCCAGATTGTGTTGGACCCTAAACGACAACGTCGGGAGGATAACGTGGTTACTAAGCCTCAATCATTAGAGGCCTTTGCTTCATCTACTAAGCATGAAATTACTGATACTCAATTGATAGAAAGGGTGGGCCCTGGTGTACAGACTCACTTGAAGCAATGATTACGTTAAGTTGGAACTGTCGTGGGCTATGCAACCCACGTACAGTTCATTCTCTTTTGGATCTAATCCAAAAGAATAAGCTTGAAGTTGTGCTATTGATGGAGACTATGTGTATACGATCTAAAGTAGAAAGGGTAAAGGCCCGTTTAAAATTTGAATGTTGTTTCTCAGTGAATTGTATAGGCCGTAGTGGAGGTCTGGTGGTGTTTTGGCATGATAGGGCGGCCATAAGATTACTAAGTTATGGGCACACTTTTATTGATTTGGAGGTGGCTGCAGGTGGTCAGCTGCGGTGGAGGTTAACAGTGTTCTACGGTTCTCCAGAAAGATCGAAGCAGACTAAGTCCTCAGAGTTACTACGCCCGTTAATGGGGAGATCATCGTTGCCTTGGTGTGTAATTAGGGATTTGAATTATATTCGGTACTCTTGGGAGAAGAGAGGAGGAGCAACATACCCGGCTTCTTTGATAAGCGGTTTTAATCACGATATCCAAGATTGTGGTTTGATAGAACTTGTAATACCCACATAGCCCCTCGAAGGATATATGGACGTCACACAAATCAGTACAAACAAATCAAAGCGTTTGAAAACTTCCATAAAACAGTTTAGGCAAACATACATGATATTACGTTGAACTTAATACAAATTTGTTCCAAAAACCGAAACCAGCTTGAAACATAGTTATTATAAAAACTTACAACAATTTGGAATCATACATTTTATAAACAAGCCAAAATATATATTCAAAATACATTTTTATCAAAACAAAATTCAGACTCCATTGGCTATTGCGGTTGACTCGTCCCAGTTTTTATAATCCTCGTTAAGGAACCTACACGGGGCAAATCCTCTGTGCTAAGCATATAGCTTAGTGAATAATAACTAATATATATATAAAAAGTGATAACTCATCATACTAAATCATGTAATAGCATAAGCATGCATTAACATATTGGTTTAACAATAAAACAGACATAATGCATTTTAGAACATATTTTTATAGTTAACAGAGCTGAATATCAAAAGAGGGTATAAACCCTTCAAAATCAGAATACAATTTTGTTTATGTCAGAATCAAACATATATCAGATCACAAAATCAGATGACTGCTAAGCCATTTACAGAAGCAGGTAATGGGACTTATACAGGAGAGGTCGAAGTCTCGATACCGAAGTGTCATAGGAGAGACCGAAATCTCAACACCGAAATGTCATAGGAGTCGCTGCAGACCCTTCTAGGCAAGCCTATTTACCTACAACTAGGACTCAATAGTTTTAAAACAAAACAAAGTCATTTCAGACATTTCATGTGCAAAGCAAGCAGTCAATCATATTCATATGCAAGTAGCACTTCCAATGATATAAACATGCATCAAACACCTCAGACAATCATTATCCGGAATTCTAACACAATCAACATAAATTAAATTCAACAAGCAAAATAAAGTAAGGTGTGACCATCTAAGATTACTCACTAAAAGCTTCCTTATTGCTTATTGCCTCGAAGTCCCGGCAAGATTTGGAAGTGGTCACTCTATGCGTTCCTCTATAACATTTAACATATATACAAATCACTATTATGCATGATTAAGCATTCATTTATGTATACTGAATATGTATGATGTATGTTCATGACAAATTCTCAGGTATATTTCCTTACTAAACTGATGTAAACATCAATTGTACTTCAAAAGTTCCCAAATTCATACATTCAATTACTATTCCAACTTTTGCTGGAAGCACCTCATTCAGGTCAATTTTGCAAAATCAATAAGATTAAGCCAATGATGTATTTATATAACACTTTCTTCTAGACAATTACTCCTCTATGTTTTAAGTCTCTATTGATACTAAGATCATTCAATTTGGTTCATTATGCTAAGAGTTATACTCAAAAAACTACAGACTATGTACATTTGGAATTTTGGCTAGAGCATAATCATACAATCAAGTTGTACAACTCATATCTCTCAATTCAAAAATTCAAAAATTACAAAATTTATACCAATTTAAATCTAATAGAATTAGATACAACTTTGGTGAAGACACCTTAGTTTAATTCGGCCTACATCAATACGGTTTATTCAATAACTATAGGACATGATTTCTGTCCCTGGCAGTGCTACATCCTAAGCCAAGACTCAATTTCCATGCCAATTTTGAAAGTCTTAGAGATAGAATTAAAATTATACTTCTTCAATAAAGTTGTATCCATAAGACTCTACTTTAATCTGAATTAATAATCAACTCATTTAAAAATCTATAGATCAAGATATACTCAAAATACTGAAGCATGTTCAATGAAAATATTCCAGTTCACTTCCTCATTTTCATCCTAAATTCATCAATCAAATCTTTCTGACTTCATATGGCTATATATTTTTATGGAGAGGAAGAAAAACTGTGTTATGAGTTTTTTGGTTCAAAAATCAAGTCATTTGGAGGTCGAAAGAAGAAGTTATACGCAAAAAAATGAAGGATGTTCAAAATTGTCAAACAGCATCGTGCACCACCTTTTATTCCAACTTCTTTTAACTCTTCCCAAACAGAATTTCGGGTCAATCTTTCATGGTCATTTTGAAAAGGAGTATGAAGGATTTAGGCAAAACACTCTTCTAAAAAATTGTTTCTTTATGCCTTAAGTTTCTAATGAAGCTAATTTCATGCAATTTTGTTCAGTATCATTCAAGTTACCCATATACTGTTTTCACACTCTGACAAAACACAAAGTTCAACTTCAAGCCAATTTTATAGACTCTTAAGGACATAATTAGAATTCCATTACTTCATGAAAAATGTAGTTATATGTCTCTAGTTTACTCTAAATTAGACTTCATCCAATTTGGATATTTACAAATAAAGTTATACCCTAAATACAGACGCATGTTTAGTAAAATTCTGCATATCTAAAACTCCAGCTCACTTCAAACTTTCACCTAGTTATACTCATCTCTGAATCTACTTCTTCCTTCAACACCCACACTTGCATCAACACCATTCATGCATGCAACAATCCACAAGCATGAAAATGTATGCCAATTATGCATGCCTGCAGTTACAAACATCAAAACCTGAATAAACTTACTTGACTAAGCTTCTTTTTCTCTCTTCTCTCTTTAGCAAAATTTCCAGAACTTAGGAGAGTAAATGAGAGTTTCGGTGGATGCAGCAAAGGAAAGAAGAGTGAAATAAGCAATTGACTGAAGGTTTAGAAGTGTTTTTAGTGATGGATGAGCCAATAACATTAACAAGCACAAGTTCAATGGGTGAGCATCAAATGAAGTTTAATGGTGGAGGATTTCGGTGGAGACAAAAAAAGAACCCAAAGGAAGAGACCAAATGCATCCATTTTTTCCCTTATTCAAACATAACTTAAACTTAGGTGGTTTTTTAATAAAATGCCACATGTCACTCCATAATTTATCCATTTGTCAACTAATGATTTGTCTCTTAATTCCTTATTTTTCTTAATCTAAAAATACCTCAAATTTTCAATAAATTTTCAAATTATCCAAAATGTCTCAAAAATGAAGAATTAATAATAATAAACACCAATTTAATCCAAGACAATTAATCCATAATTCGCCAAAATTTTGAAATAACAACTGTTATCACCAAATAAATTTGTAACACATTTAGTCTAACGTTCATACTTTAATCACTAAAAAAATGACTTATACCCAGAAAAATGTCAATGAATGCATGTACAATTATTTGTATGTGTCTAAAATTGAATATACACATATAAGTGAAAACTAAATTATGCAAAGCATAAAGTGCACTGAAATTTCTCAATATTCTAACCCCTAACACGGGGTGTTACAGAACTGCTTATGGATGGGCCAAGATACACATGGGAAAGAGGGAGGAGTACTACAAATTGGGTGGAAGAACGCTTGGATAGGGCATTGGTCTCTAAAGAGTGGTTGGACTTGTTCCCAGGTTATAAACTCTCAAATTTAGGTTACCTTAGTTCAGATCATTCTCCTTACTGTTGCAGCCTTGCGTTCAACATACGGTGACCCGAGCTTGGTGATTTTGATTAAAAAATGTGTGGCTATTTGAGGAGCAATGTCTTCTAATTGTAGACCGTAGTTGGTCTGGTGGTGGCGGTGGTGGATCAATTTCGAAAAAATTGGAAGCTTGTAGACGTGCACTTCAACAATAGGGTTCCAATATTACAAGGAACTTTTCTCAGTTAATTAGGGATACTAGACAGAAAATTCGCATCCTGAGTGGTAGAAGAGATGTAGTTGTGATAATGGAATTAAAGGAGGTACGTAATTTATACTTTAAACTCTTAAAGCAATAGGAACAATTTTGGAGGCAGCGGTCAAAGTTGTATTGGTATAAGGAGGGGGATGCTAATACAAAATTTTTTCATTCCATGGCCACGGTGAGAAGAAGGAAGAATAAAATTACAAAGCTACAAAATTCAACAGGTCAGTGGTGTGACTAGAATTCAGGGCTGAGGGGTCTCATTAAGAATTATTTTTGTGGTTTATTTACTTCATATGGGACTGATTTTGGTGAGATTATCGATTGTCTACATCCATGTGTTTCAGAGGAACACAATACTCAATTGCTTGCGGATTTTATAGCAAAAGAAGTTAAGCGTGCAGTGTTTGATATGCATCCGAACAAGGCACCCGGGCTTGATGGATTAAATCCTGCTTTTTACCAATTCTCATGGCATATTATTATTATTGGTGAGTATATTACACGAGCTGTGCTAAGTTGGTTGACTAATTGTTTTCTGCCTGAAGGAATGAATGATACAGTGCTGGTGTTATTGCCGAAGGTTGCAAACCCCATGAAGGTGACTGATCTTCGACCCATATCCTTTTGTAATGTCGTGGTCAAAAGTTCGAGCAAAATTCTTACTCATCGGTTACATGAGATCATGCCAGATATTGTCTATGAATTTCAGAGTGCGTTTGTGAAAAAAAGAATGATTACAGACAATGTTATTGTGGCAACAGAGGTGTTACATCATATGGGAAGGAAGTCTCAATGTCGTATGGGGATTATTGCTTTAAAAGTTGACATGAGCAAGGCATACAACTGATTGGAATGGAGTTACTTGTGGGGGATAATATTGCGTCTTGGTTTTCAGGAGAGGTGGGTAAATCTGGTAATGATGGGGGTTGTATTTGTGCGATATTTCATCCAAGGAGAGTTGGATTTATTAGGGCCGGTGATTCTACAACAGGGTATTCGGCAAGGGGAACCGTTGTTGCCGTTTCTTTTTGTTTTAGGGGTTGAAGGGCTTATGGGTCTGCTATCCAAATGCCTTCGACAAGGGTTGTTACATGGTTGTAGGGTGGCTCGGGGGGCTCCTGAGGTATCACAATTTTTTTTTGCAGATGACTCTTATTTTTTCTTTCGAGCTACAGAAGTTGAAGTTGGAGTGTTGCGTGATGTTTTGAGGGTGTATGAGAAAGCATCGGGGCACTTTGTAAATTGTTCAAAATCTTCGTTGTTTTTAGCATCAATACAACTTTGACTTCTAAACAATGTGTTAAGCTATGCTTGGGGGTTGATGAGGTTGATTTGCACGGTACATATTTGGGAATGCCTACATTTGTGGGGAGGAACCAAAGGTAGGTTTTTGGGTACATTAAAGTGAGGGTGGCTAAGCGTATAAGAGGATGGCACAATAAGTTCTTATCAAGAGTTGGAAAGGAGGTTCTGTTGATGTCTGTAGCGCAAGCAATGCCCAATTATGTGATGAATGTGTATCTGTTGCCTAGGGGATTATGTGAAGAGTTAGAGAGGATGATGAATAGCTTTTGGTGGGGTGCGAAAAATGGGGGTGGTATACATTGGATGGTGTGGGAACGAATGTTTGTAAGAAAATGTGATGGTGGTCTTGGTTTAGGACAGTCCATAACTTTAACTGGGCTTCAGTGGGTAAATGTGCTTGGTGGTTAATTGAATATCCTGAGTCTTTGGCTAGTAGATTGATGAAGGCTAGATATTTTCTAACTTGCTCATTTTTGGATGCTTCAATTGGAAATAATCCAAGTTATGTTTGGAGGAGTTTGATGACTTCTCAGGAATTAATTAGGGCTGGTTTTAGGTGGAGAATTGGTGATGGGAGACAAGTATTAATTTCTAAACCTTGGCTGCCAGATTCAAATGACCTATATATTCATTCTGATTTAGGTTCATCTATGGTTACTGTTGTGGTTGATCTTATTGTTCATGAAGAGAGAAGATGGAATCATGATCTTATTACACAAGTTTTTAATGATAGGGATAAAGTATTAATTACAAAAATCCCTCTGAGTTTATTTGACTATTGTGATAATGTAGCTTGGTGTTTTAATAGGAAAGGGGAATATACAGTTAAGAGTGCTTATTTGTATTTGGCGGAGGGGGGTGTGGTTCATGATGCTGGTCATGGTGATGGTTTATGGACTCAGGTTTGGAGTCTTCAGGTTCTACCAAAAGTTGAGAATTTGTTATAGAGGGCTCTCTCTCACTACAAGAAAATAGTGAATTACATACGGCAATTACCGGCGGAAAAAGACAATATTCCGTCGGCAAATAAATTTACCGACGGCATAAACCGACGGAAGAAAACGTCGGTGATTCGGCCGTAGCTAAATTCACCGACGGAAAATTTATTAC
>JANQBM010854514.1:0-13810 GCA_025594535.1 Erythroxylum domingense | reverse complement strand
AGCATGAGATGTGGTAATTTACCACATCTGGATCTGTTTCTCTGGTCCGACCCGTTCTCTGGAAACGGGATGTTACAAATGAAATATATATACATTATGTTTTGTTCATGATTTCCAAAGTCTTTATATTGCATTTTCAAGTTTTTCATAGAGGTAAAAATTATATACTGGGTTCTAAGAGAACACTAGACTAATATAGATAGAACTAGACAAAGTTTCCTTCTGGAAAGTTGTAGCGTACCTTCTTAACTTTCCAACGGTATAAAGTATGTAAATTTTAGGTATCAGAGTTGAGAGATATGAGCATTATAAGTGGTGATGTTGCATAAGAGGTATATACATGACAGCTATGGTGAATGGTGAGATTTTTTCTATGTGATGAGTCCTTGAGTTGAGTTTTGGGAGTTTAATGCACCCAAGTTGGTAATTGAATGTTTAAGGAGTGTTATTGTTTTAGAAGAAGTGAAAATGGGAAGGTTACAAGTGAATGTGATGTTAGAATGGATGTAGGAAGCATTGGAGAGGTGGACAACTACAGTATTTTGAAATTATGATCATTTTAAAGGCAAAAGTTTTTTTTAGGTCTTCGTGGAAGTTGTAGATTTAGAAGTCTTCTTTAAAATATTTTCAAATAACCTTAATCTGATATGTGTAGTGAGATTTATGCCCTTTTTTTCAAGACAGGTCAGAGGAAGAAAGGAGAGAAGAATTCGCGATCGCGACAGCACGGAAATCTCGTGGAACTCGCGATCGCAACCCACAGATCCCTTCCCCCAACCTGAACATGTTTCACTCTTTTGATCATAACTTTGTCGTCTGACCTTCAAATGACTTGATTTTAAGCATTGGATTCTTAACACATTTCTCTACCTCTCCGTAAAAATTATAGCTTTTGGTATTAATTTGAAAAAGATTGATTGAATCAAAGTGAGGGCAATCAATAGGAAGAACATAAAATGGACATTTTTACTGAACATGCTTCAATATTTTGATGATATCTTTATATTTAGAGCCCCAAATGAGATGATTATTGTTTTTACATAAGCTAGAGACATAGTGCTACAAATTATCTGCAGGAATCAAATTTTAATTCAGTCCTTAAGATTCTCAATTTTTAGAGTGAAGTTGGGTGTAGTGTATTATTTCAGTGCAAAAATAGTACAAAAATGTTTGGGCTATAACTTTCAAATTTTTGAACCAAATTAAATGATTTTGGTGTCATTAGAGACTTAGAGATAATGGGGAAAAAATTTTCTGAAGAAGTCTTATTGAAATTCCAATTTGAGTTTTCCCAAAAATCTATTCGAAAATAGGAAAAGTGAGTTTTTTTATGATTTGTCCGGTGTGGGCACTCCACCCTTGTGGGATGTGCATCCAGATATCACTTAGAACTTTAGGCATGTGACTCGCAAGGGTGAGGTCCCAAAAGGGAGAGCTTTTCTTCATATGACTCAAGCTATGATAGATTTTTGTAAGGGCACCCTTATAATGGAATTTGATGGGAAAGTGATTCATTCCAATATTTTTTATGCCGTGAACATCCTCCTAATGATCATTGTTTTTTTTTCTATTAATGTGATTGATCCTTTAGTGTAAGAAATGTTTTTTGGAAATGGCTTTAACTGAGAATATAGAACTATAAGCCAACACTCATATTGAGATGGGAGAAGAGTATATGAAAATGGCAGATGCCTTACATTCATTGGAAGGTATAATTTGGCTTCTATACAACTACCTCACCAAAAGTTGTTACCTTCTGATGTGTAGGCACCATAATTGAAATTGAATCCACTTCCTACATATCTGAAGTATGCCTATTTGGGAGATAAGTAGACTCTCCCAGTTATCATTTTAGTGGAGTTGACTTTAAATTAAGAGGAAAGACTGGTCGAATACTAAGAGAGCATAAGAAGGCTATCAGGTGAACTATTACAGATATCCAAGGGACAAGTCCTTCCATATACATACATTGCGTTTTGTTGGAGGAGGATGCAAAATCCACAAGGCATGCTCAGCATAGGTTGAATCCTTTAATGATGGAAGTTGTGAAGAAAGAGGTGCTAAAGCTTCTCGATGCCGAGGTTGTCTACTTGATTTCTGATAATAAGTGGGTAAGTCCTATCTAGGTGGTTTTAAAAAAGTCTGGAATCACCATTGTGACAAACCAAAAATGTGAGTTGGTTCCCACGTGAGTACAAACTAGGTAGTGAGTATGTATTGATTATAAATAGTTAAATTTTGTTACTCGAAAAGACCACTTCTCCTTCCTTTTATTGATCAAATGCTTGAGAGATTGGTTGGTTATGACTATTATTGCTTTTTAGATGATTTTTCAGGTTATCTTCAGATCCCGATCACATCGAAAGAATAGGAGAAGACCATATTTATGTGCCCATTCGGTATAATTGCCTACCAAAGAATGCAATTCGGATTATGTAACGCACCTGCCACATTCCAAAGGTGTATGGTAAGCATTTTTTCGAATATGTTGAGAAGATTATCAAGGTATTCATAGATGATTTTAGTGTGTATGGATCTTCTTTTGATAAATGTCTTGAGAATCTTGCCATTATCTTAGAATGATTTATAGAAACTAACCTTGTGTAGAACTGGGAAAAATGTCATTTTACAGTGGATTAAGATATAGTTTTAAGCCATGTGATATCTATTAAGGGTATTAAAGTAGACAAGTCCAAAATTGATCGTATTTCTTTTTTACCATAACCCTCTACTGTGAGGGAACTTCATTCTTTTCTTAGGCATGCAAATTTTTATCAAAGGTTCATTAATGACTTTCCAAAGATAGTCGCACCACTATGCAAGCTTCTTTAACAAGATGTCTCCTTTGAGTTTGATAAAAAGTGTAAGGAAGCATTCAACAAACTTAAGGAGCTTCTGACATCCCCACTAGTGATTCAACTGCCAAATTGGAACCTCCCCTTCAAGATCATGTATGATACGAGCGATTATACAATGGGGACAGTTCTAGGACAAAGAGTGGGAAAATCTTTGCATGCTATCTAATATGCATCAAAGACTTTAAACCCAACTCAATTGGATTATTCCACTATTGGAAAATAACTATTATCTGTGGTTTTTGCTTTGGAAAAATTTCGATCGTATTTGTTTGGTGCTAAAGTGATTGTTTATTCTGACCATGCAGCTTCACGATACTTGCTCACAAAGAAAGAAGCAAAATCAAGGCTGATCAAATGGATTATCCTCCTTCAAGAATTCAACTTAGAGATTAGAGACAAGAACGGGTTAGAAAACATGATGGCGGACCATCTCAACAGTTTAATAAAGGAAGAAGATGATATCCCTCTACGAAAAACCTTTTCAGATGAGCAATTATTTTCTACCAACACAACACCACCATAGTATGCAGACATTGTCAATATTTTAGTTACTAATGAATTACCTGTTAGTTTGTGAAAGGCTCAGAGGGATAAGCTATAGAGTGAAGCGAAGTATTATGTATGGGATGACTCATATCTTTAGAGACATTGTGCCAATCAAGTTATCTGAAGATGTGTACAGGAAAATGAATCATAATGAATTTTATCCTTTTTCCATTCGTACGCTTACAGAGGACATTTTAGAGTGAAAAGGATAATTCATAAAGTTATGGAGAGTGGGTTTTACTAGCCAGCATTGTTCAAAGATGCATATACCTTCTACAAATCCTGTGATAGATCCAACAGTCAGGTAACCTATCCCGTAAGGATTAGTTGCCACAATTGCTTTTCTGTGAAATTTTTTACTTTTGGGTCATTGACTTTATGGGACCTTTTCCTCTATCTTATGAATTTACTTATATATTGCTTTCAGTTGATTATGTTTCTAAATGAGTTGAAGCCAAAGCCACTAGGACTAACAATGCCAATGTTTTTACAGTTTTTGTTAAGGCTAACATTTTTTCTAGGTTTGGTATACCGAAAGCCATCGTTAGCAACAAAGGAACCCACTTCTGCAACAAGTTGATGGAAGCAATGTTCAGAAAATATCACATCATGCACAAAGTTTCTACTTCTTACCATCCCCAAACCAACGGGCAAGCTGAAGTCTTAAATTAAGAAATCAAGTTAATCCTGAAGAAAAACATGCATCCCAATAGGAAGGATTAGAGTGCAAGACTAGAAGATGCATTATGGGCCTACAGGAAACTTACAAAACCCTAATTAAAATGTCTCTGTATAGGCTAGTGTTTGGGAAGCCATCTCATCTTCCTATGGAATTTACAACATAAGGAATATTAGGCTATCAAAAGATGCAACATGCAGTTGGATGATGCAGGAGTGCATAGGAAGTTGTAGCTTCAAGAATCAGAAGAGATGAGGAATGAGTCATAACAAAATGTAGTGATATATAAGGAGAGGATGAAAGCTTTTCATGATAAGATGATTTTGAGGAAAAGCTTCTTAGTGGGCCAAAAAGTGTTACTATATCATTTCAAACTCAAACTCAAACTCTTTCCAGGTAAGATGCGTTCCCATTAGGTTGGTCTATTTGTTATCACTCATGTCTTGCCTTTTAGTGCAATGGAGATATAGAGCCTTAAAACTAATAAGACATTCAGAGTGAATGGTCATTGCTTGAAGTCGTATTATGAGGGCTTCTATACAGAGGATTTGTAAGTGTTAATGCTTGAGGATATGACTAGTATCACTTGATGTGCACAATTGGAGGTTGAGCCAATGACGTTAAACAAATGCGTTGTTTGGGAGGCAACCTAAGGGGAGTCAATTTCTATCTTTTACATTTTTGCATTTGCTATTTTTGTTAACTGCTCCATTTCTTACATTTGATTTTACATTGAGGACAATGTAAGTTTTAAATATGGGGGTGGGGCATATTAGTTTTTATAAATGTTTTTGAGCTTAATTGTAGTTTTTGTGACTTCTTAGGCAGTTTTCAAAATCAAACAAGAAAAATAAAAAAAATCTTGTTTTCTATTGCTTTTAAGATTATTTAATCATAATTAGAGCATGAATTGACTAGAAAAATACATAACAAACTTTGGCATGTACTTTTTCTCTTGCTATTAGTTAACGTA
The DNA here is from genome assembly GCA_025594535.1 of Erythroxylum domingense. Lineage (NCBI taxonomy): Eukaryota > Viridiplantae > Streptophyta > Magnoliopsida > Malpighiales > Erythroxylaceae > Erythroxylum > Erythroxylum domingense. Next base: position 8,754 of record JANQBM010854514.1, on the reverse strand, counting down.
CATTATTCTTAAAAGAGCTGTGACTAGCACTAGACAGAAATTAGTGAGGTTTTGAGTCATATTAGACTGACATATTCATATCAGTCTCACTATTTTGTGTGTTATGAGTGACCTTTATGACATATACATCCTTACTTTATGTTGAATTTCTATTCGATACCACATTGTTTATCACATGCATATTTATGAAAATGATTAGCCATTCTTTGTTGATTGTAAGCTACATTAGCTAAATAACCTACCTATTTATATGAATTTCCCTTACTAATCTCTTTTAACTTGTATTAACCTTTTCTTTTGTATAAACCACATTAAATCCACCTAAACAAATGTCCTACCCAAGCTTTAAAGCTAGTGGAGCATTTGTTAATTCTTGATGAATATGATTGTGTAGAAGTCTAAGTGTGGGGGTTTGCTTACATATGGGTTAGCTAAATTTATTAAAATCTCATGTTACGAATCCTATGCTGATGTAGCCTCTTTCATTTTTATATTTAAAAAATAAAAAATAAAAAGAAAAAGAAAATATTTAAATAAAAAGGTGTGAAGGAGGCAATATAATTGTTGTGAAAAGTCATTAATTAATAGTTTATCCTTCTTAAGTTGTATTGGTTGCGTGTTTAAGTTTATGGCATTTGAAGAGGATGTTATATTGGATGGAGCATTTCATTGTGTTATGTTCATAGGGCTTATGATGTAAGAGCTAATTGAGTTGTGAAACATAGTTGTTGCATTCTTTACGGCTGACAGTACCCAGTTTTGAATGAATGCTAGCTTGAGCGTTTGATTCTTCATTAAGTGTTACTTTTCCTTCACTGGCTTAATGGCTTTTAAACTACATTAACCAAAATATGTCCCACCTTATCCTTACCCACATTACAACCCTAGAAAAGTCCTTTTGATTCATGATTATGCATGTGAATTTTAGTGGTGGAGAAATGAAATGATGTGCAATGTTATGAATTGTTGTGATCATAAGCAGTGTTTGAGTGTACCCTTAGAAATATCTTGTTTAAACATTTTTCGTCCAAGTATATCTCTAGATTACTTAGTTTCTAAGGGTGGTGAATATTGATTGATCATGAGTATAAGCTTGAATGTTGAGTTTTTACTATAGGTTTTAAAAGTCATTCATCTTTACTTAGGATTATCTATTCTTGGAAGATATGGAAAATGAGTAAAAATATTAGTTTGTGATTTTGATTTTGACAATTTTCCTAAGGACGGTCAAAAGCTAAGTGTGGGGAAATTTGATATATGTTTAAATGTTGATCTATTTTATCTTCTACCCTTAGTGATTATTGCCTTAGAAATGCTTAGGATACTCATTTTAGCTCATTTTTTATCTTAGGTACATTTCGAAAGTAAAAGAGCTAAAGTGACCCAAAAGCATGTTTATGGAAGTCATCTTATCAATTTCCACTTGTCTTGGTGGAACAACAAAGAAGAAGATTAGAGCAAAAGAAGGCAAGATAAAACATAAAAGAATGGAACAAGCATAGAAGAATAAAGGATCAAATCACTCACGGCTGCACATGTTTTTGAATGGCCGTTAGGGTGGCTTCCAATTATTTAGCCATTCAATGTATAAAGTAAGCAAAGGGATGCACTTGAACTTGAATTTAATGGATAACATCATACAAAAATTGTGAAAATTGAAGGAGTTGGACAACTACGTGAATTGAGGGTTGAAGTAAAGAATGGAAAGATGAAGACACCTAACGTAAGTGCGTGTTGTCTCACTTGAGTGAAACACCACACAAACACACCAGTTGTCCATTTTACCACGCACACACAATAGTTATCCTATGCAAGATATCTAATGAAAAAAAAAACATGACAAAGAATAAGACAAAAAGTCGACAACAACAGCAAGGGTCATCTTCGATTTTAGAAAAGGACACATGTTTCAATATAATTCGGATGGGAAGCCTAGCTACAAAATAAGAAAAGAAAGATGGGAGTGTGTCAGCTAGGTGAGTAGTCAGTTGAAAGGGATGAAAGAGAGATAAAAACAATAAAGGATAGCTAAAAGAAAAGAGGAGAACCGAAGCTAGAGAGTGAAGAAAACGTGAGGAGGTTGCTTCATTTAAGTTTTAACTTAGCTAGAAGATGTGAAAGAGAGGAGCAAACAAAGATTTGCGTAAAAGGGAGGAGCAGCTGAAAGCTTGTAGTGGAAAAGAGAAAGCTATGTGAACAGTAGCTTAGCCCCAAAAACATAAAGTTAATTTATCAAATCAACATACATTAGCATAGGGCTGGAAATAGCGTGGCTGGAAATAGAAGAGAAGCGTCAGAGAAGGATTGGAGTAGAAATAAAAGAGAGGATGCATGAATAGCAGGATGGACCACCATCTTTATTTATCCTATCAATGAATACCAGTAAAGGAAGAAGATGGCAATAACATGGAATAGAGTGGATGGATAGATTTTCTTTGTTTTTCACCACCAAATGATGAGAAGATGGTTCATACTTGGAGCATAAAAATGGAGATAAAAGGCTAACTTCCTGATGTTGGTTCAATAAGAATATCGATGCCAAGTCAAGATTAAGCTATTTTTATCACTTTAAAGTTGTAATTTCTTTTTGGATTGTTGTGTTATTGGTGTTGATTTGATTAGGTTTTCGGATGGATGATTTTAATACGTTATTTTGATTTTTTTATTTCAAACCTATTGCTAAAACATTGAATGTAATTCGTAATCATTACTTTTAATGTTTGTGAGTAGCATCTAATGATCATTAATCATTAGGAACAACATAACTTAGGTTAGGTAACCCAAACGTATGAGGTTACTGCATTGATCATTTTCCAATTTATAATGTGGGTGCCAAATTGAATCTAGAGATCGTTTCCTAGGTTATTCGGTAGTTAGGTTTAATTAACGATTGTATTTTGATTAAACATGACTTAAGGGAAAATCTGGATTAGTAGAGCATTCTATTAGTCTCAGATTAATAGTCCGAAGAGAGTTGTAAAGACATTAGGATGATGGAATATGTCTAATCGTGTTTAGGCTGAGATTGACCCTAGAACCGGACCTTACTTATATAAAACAATTTTCTCATTTTTTATTTTTTGTTTTAATTTGTTTTGATAGCTTACTTTTTATTTAATTTCTAAACTGCTAAAAAATCCAAACCCCCTTATATTTTCCTTGTAGCAATTAATTTTATTGCCAAAATTAACCGAACATTTCTTGTGGATTCGATCCCGACTCACTATAATTACAAATTTTAGTGTGCAGAGTCAGTAAATTTTGCAGTGCACTCGACATGCACTGTTAAGGTACATATATGAAAAGAAAGTATTCCACAGCAAAGGAAGTCAAAACTTGAGGCAAGGAGGTGATGAACATTCCAATTGTTGGAACACGTCAATGACAATGCATACAAGATAGACTTGCCAGGTGCGTATAATGTTAATGCTACTTTTAATGTTTTTGATTTATCTCCTTTTGGATTTGATTCTGAGTCAAGGACAAATCCTTTTAAAAATGGAGGGGATGATGCAAGCATAATTATGGTATTTTGTAAGTGAAATAGCACTAAAGATGAGCTAGTAATGTCAGAGGGACCAATAATAAGATCAAGAGCTAAGAAGTTCAAAGAAGCGCTTCGTTCCTATATGGGCTGAAATATAGATGGCATGGAATCAGAAGAGACAATGAAGGCTAATGATAAGATAACTAATAATGTTAGACGAAATGAGCAAGAAGACTTTCCTTCTTATTTAATTAATTATTTTATACTAGAAGCATAACTTTCGGCAACCCACTACTTGTGTCTTGGGCTTGTTTAAAACTTTTAAGTTTAATGGGTTGTATTTTTGAATATTAGTTTGGACTTTAATTCTTTTAGTGAAAGGCCCATGTATAAAGAACTTTTACGTAGTTAGGATTTCTTTCTTTTCAAGAGGTATAAATACATCATAATAAACATTGTTTAGGGTTAGATTTGTTTAATAACAAATTCTTAAGGGAGGATTTCTTGTCTTCTTCTATATATTAAGAATATAATTCTTATCAAGGTAAACACTGGTGGCGAATTTCTATTCTTGTTTTCAAGTCAACCTTATTAAACATGTTTCCTTTCATATAATTAATTGGGGGTTCATTAGGGTTGGGGATTTTTTCTTGTTCATGTGCTATCCAAAGTGTGTGTTTAAGGGGTTTCAAGTTCTTTAGCCTTAGGGTTTTACATCAAAGGATCTTTTCACTGTGACTCCTAGGTTCATGGAATATTTCACAGATAAGCCTTAACGAAGGTGCATTATAGGTTTCCAGCCTATATACCATTTAAGTGGTTATGAAACATATCATTCATAAGAGATCAAACTCATTCCATGTGCAGTAAATACTTATGTAATTCATACATCTAGTTATCAATAATTCTAACAATATTCCAAACAACAACACACAAAATCAAGACCCCCCTTACATTCACACAAAACCCAAACACAAATTCTTCTTTATTAAAGGAAAACATAAAAACTGAACAAAAGTTGAACGACTTACCTAGACGAGCGGACAATTGTAGACAATAGATGATAAACGTGAAACTATAAATAACATAATGCTAGGACAATATAAGCAAACTTATATTATGAAATTTTCTCATGCTAAAGTTTTATTTATTAAAATTTAAGACCATTTTAAAGTTAATGATGCCATATTAGTTTGGAACATAGTCGCAAGTACATTTAAATAAATGGAAATTATATGATTTATAACCTTTTATGTATATGATTTATTAAATATTCATTTAATGTACTTTCTTTATTAATTAATGTATTCTTATAAGTATATGATTATATCCATCTTTTATACATATAATGTATTCTTATAAGTATATGATTATATCCATCTCTTATACATATATGTGATTTATGTATTTTAATTAACTAAGAAGGTTAAACATGAATTTTCTAACGATATGATTTTAGTTAACATAATGTGGAACCCCTAGAATCGACTCAATTAGGAACCCTTTGATCAATCGGATCAAATCCCCAACCTAAGAAATCAAATTTGTCAGAAGATCCTTCGACGCCTTGACCCAAGATTAACAATGCAAACAGAAATGAAAATGCACAAAGATATCAAAAGAACGCCATAAGCATTTCTGATTAATCACTTGATAAGTTCGCAAAATCGGTTTGTAGAGAACTTCAGGATTAAATCCCTCACAAAGTGACCTAAAATTATCTCAATCTCATTTGAATAGGAAGTTCAGAAAACCACCTTTTTAAGTCTCAAAAAATAGGCCTAAAAACCAAAAACCTAACTAGAAAAATTGAAAAGTCCATTATGAAGTCATAACAATTGTTTGGCAGAATATCCTTTAGTAAATTGAGCATATCCTAGGTTATGGACCTCTGATTAAGGCAAATCTTATACCGTTGGAAAGCTAAGACAAAAATCTACAACTTTCATGCAACCTCATTTTGTCCATCCGTTTGTGGATGACAAGTAGTTGAGTTCAACAATTTAGTTCCTAACTTTGCCCACAACACTTTCCAAAAAGAACTCAAAAATTTGACAACTCTATCACTAATTATGGTCTTTAGAATTCCATGTAGTTGAACAACTTCCTTAAATAACAAATTTGCAATATAAGATGCATCATTAGTTTAATGACATCCAATGAAATGAGACAACATAGAAAACCTGTCAACAACCACAAAAATTGAATCTTTACCATGTGTAGACCTAGGCAAACCTAAAATGAAGTCCATAGAAATATGTTCCCAAGGTGCACTAAGTACAGGTAATGGTGTGTATAATCCATGCAGCATAACTTTAGATTTAGCTTGTTTACATTGAACACAATTTACACAAACATGTTCTCCTACGTATATACGGCCAAAAGAAATGCTCATACAAAATGTCCAATGTTTTCTGTACACCGAAATGGCCCATTAAACCTCTGCTACGAGACTCTCTAACAATTAATTCACATAAAGAACAATTTGGCACACAGATTCTATTTTCCTTAAACAAAAACCCATTGTGACGATAAAACTTATTGAATGCAGCAATTTCATAAGAATTATACACATTTCCAAAATCAGTATATACTCAAATCCTAACAACTTACTACTCAGAGTAAAGATTATAGCATACCTGCGAGATAATGCATCAGCTACCACATTTTCTTTACCTTGCTTATATTGAATGAAATATGGAAATGTCTCAATAAACTCAACCCATCTTGCATGCCTCCTATTCAACTTTCCTTATCCTTTGAGATGCTTCAAGGACTCATGGTCAGTGTGTATGACAAACTCCTTCTGCCACAAGTAATGTTGCTATGTTTTAAGCGCTCTCACTAAAGCATACAATTCTTTATCATAAGTAGAATAGTTTAGAGTCACTTCATTAAACTTTTCACTAAAATATGCCAAAGGGTGTTTCTCCTGCATTAACACTTTACATATACCTACTTTAAAGGCGTCACATTCAATTTTAAAATTTTTATCAAAATCAGGCAAAGCAAGCAAAGAAGTGGAACACAATTTATCTTTCAGTAGCATGAATGCCTTTTCCTGTTCAGGACCCCACATAAATGCAACATTTTTCTTAATGAGTTCCGTAAGTGGTGCAACTACAGTGCTAAAGTGTGGAATAAATCGCCTATAAAGACTGGCTAAACAATGAAAGTTCTGTACTTCTAAAACATATTTAGTTGTTGGCCATTATTTAATGGCTTTCACTTTATTATCATCAACTTCAATGCCATTAGCACTAACACTAAAACCAAGAAAATTAACCTTATCCATACAAAAACTGCACTTTCTAGCATTGGCATACAACTTTTGTTCATGCAAGACATTAAGTACACATTTCAAATGATGCATATGTTCTTCTAAGCTCCTACTGTATATTAAGATGTCATCAAAGTACCCAATAACAAACTTATTAATGAAGGCACGAAGTACATGGTTCATCAATCTCATAAAGTGCTAGGTGCATTTGTCAAACCAAATGGCATTATCATCCACTCATACAGTCCATATTGAGTTTTAAATGCAGTTTTCCATTCATCACCCTGGAACATACGAATTTGATAGTGTGCCCTAATCAAATAAATTTTATTAAAAATCATAGAACCATTCAATTGATCTAACGTGTCATCTAACCTAGGAATGGGATATCGATACTTTACCGTAATTTTTTCGATTGCTCTACAGTCCACACTTATCCTCCAACTTCCATCTTTCTTTGACACTAGTATTGCAGGAACAGCACCTGGACTCATACTATCCCTGATATGGCCTTTAGCTATAAGCTCTTTCATTTGTTTTTCTAATTCCTTAGACTCTTCAGGGTTATTGCAATATACTGGCCTATTAGGCAATGAAAGTCTAGGCACCAAGTCAATCTGATGCTCAATCCCTCTAATGGAAAGTAGACATTTTGGAAGTTCCTCTGGAAAAATATATTACTATATTCCTGCAAAAGAGATTTAGCAATAGAGGGCACAGAATCATCAAGGTCAACAGCACTAAAAAAAGTTTCCTTGTACATCAACTGTAATATCCCATTTTCCCATTATTAGGGTTAGAACCCTATGATGCTTTATTTATAAGAGTTTATTGAGAATTTAGAAATACATTTCATGCATTATATGGCATACACATGCACGTGAATAATGTTGTCATTCATGAAATAATTGTACATGCATTCATTGATATTTTTTAGGACAAATGTAACACATGCATTGGAGATATGTGCCAAGATATAACTGAGCCACTTAAGTCACATTTTTAGGTAAGAAGATTTCTGCAACTTTTTATTTTTATCTCCACCGAAATCCTCCCCCATTAAGCCTCATTTGATGCTCATCCATCTAATTTGTGCATGTCAGTGTTATTGGCTCATCCATCACCGAAAACACTTCCAAGCCTTCAGCCATTTGGGATTTTACTTATTTCACTCTTCTTGCCTTTGCTTCATCCATCGAAGCTTCTCATTGGGTCCCCCCATTTCTAAAATTTTGCTAAAGAGAGAAATGAGAGAGAAGCTTAAGTCAAGCAAGTTTTATAATAGTGTAAATAATTTCTGTTAAGGTTTTAAGGTTTGTAAATAAATGCATGCTTAAATGGTTAATATTTTCATGCTTATGGATTGATGCATGCGTGAATGGTGTTAATGCATATATGGGTGGTGAAGGAAGAAGCAGATTCGGTGATATGCTTAACAAGATGAAAGATTGAAGTGAACTGGAGCATGATATATGCAGTATTTTATTGAACATACATCTGTATTTAGGGCATAACTTGATCTATGAATATCCAAATTGAATGGTGTTTGATTTAGAGTAAATTAAAGACATAGGGCTATATTTTTTATGAAGAAATTGAAATTGAATTTGTTAAAGAATAAATTCCCTCTAGATCAGATAGCGGTTGAATTTAATAGCCCGAATCTTAATAACGAAAGATAAAGAAGTGGCAAAATAAATGAGACAGGACATAAGAATTTACGTGGTTCGGTCAATGTGACCGACATTCACGACCGGAGGGTGAGCAATTTTACTAATATGTGGAGAATGTATACAAGTGCAAAGACTAGAACAAAAGGCTTTTAACACCTCATCAAGTATACAAAAGACGGAAGAACTAATGAGACGATTTGTGTTTTTTGGTAAATGAATGTAACACCCCCATACCCTAGGGTACGCACCGGGATGCCCGCAGGTCATTCCGGTACATATCCTATGATAAGGGAGCGCTACGTGCAATCACTACA
>JANQBM010854504.1:0-13811 GCA_025594535.1 Erythroxylum domingense | reverse complement strand
TATAAGGGGTATAATAGTCATTTATTATACATTACATTCCATTACATCCATCATCCAAACAACATTTCATTACATTACATTATAAACCCTTCCATCCTTCCCAAACAACGCATCGCTATGTTACATTCCATTATATTATAAACCGTTCCCTTCTGTTCTATTCTGTTCATTTCCATTCCATTAATTAACATCCAACCAAACAGGCCCTAAAAGAATAAGTGAACCTCGCGTGTATCCTTGACTTAAACATCCCACGATTATGGGAATTGGTATGAAACCCACAATCGTGGGTTCTTACATTATATTTCCTCCTTTTCTCTTCTCCTCTCTTGGTCTCTAACTCAATGACAAAGGTTGCTACCTCCATTCCTACATAAAAATATTCAATTCTTACCCCAAATCAATATCAAACATAAAAGAACATAATGAAGATCAAACTAAACAAAAAAATAAAAATTGAATCCTAAAGCACAACAATAATATCCTATTATGCAAGAAACATATGCTAAATACTTTAGAAAAACACACACTAATGCATAACTATCAACTTCTCCACACTTAAATCTTTGCTTGTCCTCAAGCAAAATCAAACACAACCAATCAATCCCATCACTTCATTTTTACAAAGATCAAAGCATATAATCCCTCAAATTTTGGCCAACTCAAATATCAAGCTACTACACATATCATGACTAATTTTCATTAGTGTATAGAAACAAACTCAACTTATGGCTCCGTCACTCAAAGATAAGTATAGATGCAAAATGAATCTTCCCCACACTCATTTCTCTTAAGTATTTGATGGTTAGTGTTTCACCCAAAAGTTCCTATAGGAAACTACGCTACCATAGTCTTACTAATACACCAATTGATGTGAGCAAGAGCACAAATCGCCAAGGAGTTAACATGAATGATAAAGGTAAGGGAGGAGACCTAACTATACCAGTTGTGCCTATGACCAAAGCTAAGGCCAAGAGACTTAAGGAGGCTCTCCATACGTATAGGGGCTATCTTTTGGAAAGGATGAAACAGTCCAAGCCTATGGGATGAGAGCTTTATGGATCCCAGCCTAAATTAATCCATCTAACTCAAATCCTTAGACCGGATACCATTGGGACGTGAAGACTTGAAGTTATTGTAGGATGAACTATTATCTCGTGATTAAGTCGTCAGCCATAGTGAGGTTTATTCCTCTTGTTCTTATTTCAACACGAATCAAAAATTCACTTATCAATTTTTCTCAAATTGTGACATGTTTGTTTGATTCAACCTTATTGGATTTAGTTCCGATCATCTAGGTTGCTCGAATCACATATTTGTGAGGTCTAGTAGGGATTAAATCTTGTGTATCCTCTTATTTTGTTGAATTTCAAATTTTGTTCTTCCTTATCCTTCCTTGTCGAAACTTCCAAACATCCACAAGCCCATCAATCTGAAACAATCATCATTAACTTCCGAGGATTTTTGGACAATCTGTTATTGAATCACCTCCATGCATGCGTCAATTGGTATCAGAGCATTGGTGTGAGGTAAATTCTTATTTACATCAAAGCAAAATTAGGGTTTGTTCATCACCTTCATTTAATTTTACTCCTTCAAACCCATCGACATCAACCAAACCTAGGGTGTGAAAATTTTCGACCTAGGGTTTCTTCTCCTCCTTGTTTTATCTTCTATTGGTATTTAAAAAAGTCTGAAAAAAATTCTTAAAAAAAGTCTAAAAAATATGAAAAAAGGTCTGAAAAATCTTTAAAATATTTGAAAAAAGTGAAAATTTTGAAAAAAAGTCTGAAAAAATCCGAAAAAAAGAGCCTTAAAAAATCAGAAAAAAGTTTCAAAAAAAAACCTATTGATCGAATTTTTCAATTACATTGTGTGATCATTCGAATTGAATTCTTTCCTTGTTAATTGTTTTATGCGAATTGATTACTCGTTAGGAGCTGTAATTGGGCACCTAGTAGCATAATCATTAGATTCATATTGTAATTTATTTGAACATACACTCTACTTCTTTGGGATTGTTGATCGGTAGAAACTTGGTTCCGACTTGTGACTTGAATTTTAGAGGAAATTGAGTGGTAAGAGGCAAGAGTGTGTAAGTGTAATTGAGGGCAAAAAGTCGTGACTTATAAAAACACGAGGGGAGTGACTTTGACTTAAGTGACACACATAAGGGAGTGTTATGAGGCTGTTTATTGCTAACATTTATTTTGCAGGAAGAAATTAGTCTACACAATGTCTCAGGAAGGAAAAGAAAATGATGAGAGCCAAATTGGAGAGGTGAATGCTTTCACCTTGAGAGTCATTCAACAGCAGTTCGAGAGGCTCAATCTGACCTTTACCGAAATGAGGGAGACAATGGAGAGGCAAGGTCAGTAGATTTAAACACCTCCTTTTCGTCGACCAACACCACCACAGTATGAGGTTAAGGAAGAAGAATTTGATGAGGAGGAGGAGGATTATGGGGAGCGTTTACCTAGGACGGCTAAGAGAGGAGAATCGTTCAATAAGCAAGATGGAGACCTCAAATCCATCAAGATGCAAATTCCATCCTTCAAGGGTAGGAATGATGCTGAGGCTTACTTAGAGTGGGAGTGAAAAATGGACTTAATTTTTGAGTGCCATAACTTCTCGGAGGAGCAAAAGGTAAAGCTTACTACTGTTGAGTTCACTGACTATGCATTAATATGTTAGGATCAGTTGGTGATGTCTCGAAGGAGGAATGGAGAGTACCCCATCACTACTTGGGCAGTAATGAAGGAGTACATGAGGAAGCTGTTTGTTCCTTCATATTATTACCGAGAGATGCATCAAAAGTTCCAAGGACTCACATAAGGGTCTAAGTCAGTGGAGTACTACCACAAGGAGATGGAGATAGCCATGATCCGAGTTAATATTGAGGAGGACCCAGAGGGTACTATGGCACGTTTCTTGAGTGGGTTAAACTGAGAGATAGCCAATGTGGTGGAGTTGCAACACTATGTGGAGATTGAAGACATGGTGAATATGGCCATGAAAATTGAGAGGCAACTCAAGGCTAGAGTGACAGCAAGGGGTGGAATAGGTTCTAGCTATAATTGGAACTCGAAATAGGAGGAGAGACTGAAGGAAAAGGGTGTCGACTTTAAGGAGACTCCAAAGAGGCCGAATGTAGGGGCTAAAACAAAAGGTACACCTAACACCCAAGCATCTTCTAGTAAACATTCTAGTGTTAAATGCTTTAAATGTTTGGGTTTGGGTCATATTGCATCCCAATGCCCTAATAAGAAAGTCATGTACATAAAGGATAATGGGATAATTGAGTCTGAGGATGATAGTGAGTGTGATCCCTTTCCATGTGATGAAAGTGATAGTGATGATGATTACGTGGAGAGGGTTGCCATAAGAGAAGCACTTGTTGTTAAAAGGGTTTTGGGTGCTCGGGTAAAGGAGGAGGCTTTAGATTAAAAAGAAAACTTATTTCATTTGAGGTGTTTAGTGGGAGGAAAAGTTTGTAATTTAATCATAGATGGGATAGTTGTGCAAATGTAGCTAGTATGAATATGGTAACTAAATTGGGGTTAACATATAGGAAGCATCCTAAGCCATACAAGTTACAATAGTTTAATGACAGCGGTGAGGTGAAAGTGACAAAATAAGTGTTAGTATCATTTTCAATGGGTAGATATGAGGATGAGGTACTTTGTGATGTGGTACCTATGCAGGCAGGTTATTTGTTGTTAAGGAGACCATGATAATTTGATAGGTGTGTAGAGCATGATGGGTACACCAATAGGTACTCCTTTAAATTCAAGGGTAGAAATTTCATCTTGGCACCATTGTCACCCTATGAGATCTACTTGGACCAGGTCAAAGTAATGAAAAGTGAGAAGGGTTCGAGTAGTGAGGTTCAAAAAAAAGAAGAGGGAAAAGAGGACTAAAAGGAAAATAAGATTGGCCCAATGGGGAGTGACTGCATGAGTGAGGAAAAGAAAGTGGGATGTGTAGGAGAGAAAAGTGTAGAGAGAGAAAAAAGAGTGGGAGAAAAATTAAGAAGGTAAGCTTGTTTACAAAGGAAAAAGATTTGTAGAGAGCATGTGGAGAGAAAAGAGCACTTGTGGTGGTTAGATATAGGGAGTGTTTTATAGCTGAAACTAACCCTAATCAAGATTTGCCAAGTGTTTTTAAGTCTCTTTTGCATAAATATGGAGATGTCTTCCTTGAGGAGATACCTAAAGGGCTACCACCCTTACGGGGTATTGAGCATCAAATTGACTTCATACTCGGAGCTCAAATACCGAACCGACCAACCTGTAGGAGCAATCCTGAGTAGACAAAGGAGCTTCAAAGGCAAGTGGATGAGCTATTAGAGAAAGGTCATGTGAGGGAAAGCTTGAGTCTATGTGTTGTTCCTGTCTTGTTGGTACCAAAGAAGGATGGAACATGGAGGATGTGCGTGGATTGCAGAGATGTAAACAAAATCATTGTAAAGTATAGACATCCCATTCCTAGGTTAGATGATATGTTAGATGAATTGCATGGTGCGTGCATGTTCACAAAAATTGATCTAAAAAATGGTTATCATCAAATTCGAAGGCAACCTGAGGATGATTGGAAAACTAATTTTAAAACTAATTATAGGTTATATGAGTGGTTAGTGACGCCTTTTGGCTTAACTAATGCACCTAGCACCATCATGATGTTAATGAATCATGTTTTGTATGAATTTCTAGGCAAATTTGTAGTTGTTTACTTTGATGATATTCTTGTGTATAGCACCACATTGGATGAGCATGTCATGCATGTAAGGTATGTTTTTGATGTGTTAAGAAAGGATAACTTGTATGCAAATCTTAAGAAGTATATGTTTTGCATTGATAAGTTGAATTTCTTAGGATTTGTGGTTAGTTCAAAGGGAGTTAAAGTGGATAGTGAGAAGGTGAAGGCTATTATATAGGAGGTTTTCATAGACTTGCTAGTTTATATAGGAGGTTTATAAAGGATTTCTCTACCATTGCTGCACCTTTGACTAAGGTAATCAAGAAAGAGAGAGGTTTTACATGGGGGAGTAGCTAGAATGTGTATTTAACTTATTAAAAGAAAAATTATGTCTTACTCCTATTCTTTGTTTACCTAATTTTGATAAAATGTTTGAAGTTGAATGTGATGCTTCTGGGATTATTATAGGTGCTATGTTGTTATAGGAAGGAAAACTAGTTGCATACTTTAGTGAGAAGTTGAGTAGCACCCAACTTAACTATCTAACCTATGATAAGGAACTCTATGCCGTGATAAGAGCTTTGGAGGTGTGGCAGCACTACCTTCAACCAAAGGAGTTTGTCGTTCAGACAGATAACGAGTCACTTAAGCATTTGAAGAGCTAAGGTAAGTTGAGTAAGAGACATGCGACTTGGATGGAGTTCTTAGAGACCTTTCTACGTGCTGCACGACAAGCAAGGGAAGGAAAATGTAGTGGACGACACCTTATCTAGGAGGTATTCCTTAATCTCTACTCTTAGCTTGAAGTTGTTGGGATTTGAACAAATTAAGGAATTGTATACCACTGATGTGGATTTTGCTAGTGCGTATGCCGCATGTGAACATGGTGCATTTCGCAAGTACTTTAGGTCTGATGGTTATTTATATCATGGAAATCAATGGTGTGTACCTAATTGTTCTTTGCGTGAGCTTTCATGAATGAGGCCCATAGAGGTGGGTTAATGGGGCATTTTGGGGTTGCCAAGACATTAGACGTCTTGCATGAACATTTTCATTGGCCATGTATATGCAAGGATGTGGAGCGTGTGTGTAACTAATGCATTATTTATAGATAGGTCGAATCCAATTCTAAACCTCATGGATTATATACCCCTTTGCCTTTACCTACTGTTCATTGGATGGATATATCTGTGGACTTTATTTTGGGTTTACCTAAAACAAAGAGGGGGTTTGATAGCATCTTTGTTGTTATGGACAGATTTAGTAAAATGACACATTTCATTACATGCTATAAGACTGATGATGTCGTGCATGTTGCCAATTTGTTCTTTAAAGGTGTTGTCTGATTGTATGGTATTCCTAGTTCTATTGTTTCGGATAGAGATGCTAAGTTTTTGAGTCATTTTTGGTGTGTAATGTGGGGGAAGTTGAGAACTAAATTTTTATATTCTACTACTTGTCACCCATAGACTAATGGACAAACTGAGGTTGTGAATAGGACCTTGGGAACTTTGTTGCGTACTGTTGTAGGGAGAAATCTGAAAACTTGGGGTGATTGTTTGCCATTCAATGAGTTTGCATATAATAGATATGTGCATTCTATCATAGGGTTCTCACCTTTTGAGATTGTTTATAGGTTTAATCCATTGATTATTTTGGATTTGGTACCTCTGTATGAGTTGTCTAGTACAGATGGGAAGAGGAAGGCCAAAATAGTGAAGGAGATTCATAAGAAGGCACGACAACATATTGAGGAAAGAAACAAGGTCTATACCCGTTAAGCCAATAAAGGAAGGAAGTTGGTGACTTTCGAACCTGGAGATTGGGTTTGAGTGCACCTTAGGAAGGAGCGTTTTCCTACTTATAGGAAATCCAAGCTGGCCCCGCAGAGTGATGGTCCTTTCTAAGTCATGGAGAAAACCAATGATAACACTTACAAGATAGACTTGCTAGGTAAGTATGACGTGTCTGCTACCTTCAATGTTACTAACTTATCTCCTTTTGATATGGATTTATATTCGAGGACAAATCTTCTTAAGGAGGTAGGTGCTAATGTGAGCAGGAGCATGGATCACCATGGAGTTAGCATGAATGATAGAGGCAAGGGAGGAGAGCTAACTATGCCAGTTGGGCCCATGACTGAAGCTAGGGCAAAGAGACTTAAGGAGGCTCTCCATACGCATGTGGGCTATCTTTTGGAGAGGATGGAACAGTCTAAGCCTATGGGAGGAGAGCTTTATGGATCCCAGCCCAAATTGATCCATCTAACTTAAATCTTTGGACCAAATACCGTTGGGACGTGAAGACTTGAAGACTTGGACTATTAAGCCCATACATTAGACCTTTTAATTATTTTAAGTTAAGACATCTTTTTTTTGGGCTAACCTATGTTAAAGCCCAAGTACTTATTATTAAACCTAGGTATAAATAGGTTCATTAAGGTTACTATAGGATGAACTATTATCTTGTGATTGAGTTGTTAGCTATAGTGAGGTTTATTCCTCTTGTTATTGTTTCAATACGAATCAATAATTCACTTATCAATTTTTCCCAAATTGTGGTGTGTTTGTTTGATTCAACCTTCTTGGATTTAGTTCTGATCATCTAGGTTACTCGAATCACGTATTCGTGAGGTCTAATAGGGAATGAACCTTGCGTATCCTCTTATTTTGTTGAATTTTGAATTTTGTTCTTCCTTGTCCTTCCTTACCAAAACTTCCAAACATCCACAAACCCATCAATCTGACGCCATCATCATTAACTTCCGAGGATTTTTCGACAATCCTTCATTGAATCACCTTCGTGCGCTCATCACCAATTCTCCTCTACAATGATTGTATGCATAAATAGATCAAAAGGACTTGCTTAAGGTTGTAATGTGGTAAAGGGTGAGGTGGGTAAAAAGGGTAAAGGGTTTAACACAAGCATTCCTAAAGTAATAAATGGAAAAGGGGATAACAAAACATAATTTTGAGATACACATGTGTAAATATACTACTACTCCGCACTTATTGATGCTACTAAAATGTTCTTTCTTTTTCTTTTCTTTTATTTTCTTTTATTTTCTTTTTTTTTCTTTTAATAACATGGAAGAAACAATGAATAAAATAGCAACAACATACAATATGATTTAAGAGCAAAGGTATCACTCAACTCATCTTGGAAAAAAATTGTAGCAAAAATCCCAACTAATGCATCACTTAATACTCTACTAAGCTTGTGACTGGGTAGGTTAATAGGGTTTTGCGTTTTTAAATTTGAGGTTTTTTCGAGAAATAAAATAGTTAAGTCTCAACAGGGATAGTAAGGGATAATAAAAGGTAGGTCATTTAAGCTAAGGGTCCATACAAAAAATAATCATCTCTATTAAGCAAGCATCTAGTAGACTCAAACTGATTCAAAGCAAGTTATGAAGGTAATAACCTAAGGAAGCATCACATAACAAAGAAATAAAATGACTATAGATGGAGTCATATAGGCTCAATCCTCACATTGACTCAAATGAAAATTTATTATACATCTCTACACTATCTCATTGCTCAAGTGTCAAATTATGAGTAAGCTTATGTGACCAACTACTTTTCATCATTCAACATCGTTCACTCTCTACTTAAGTATGCTAATCCGAGTTCAAGCATGCATTTAATCTCATTCCAATCTCATGGAAAAACAAATCAAAATGAATCAAGTGTGGTTTCATTACTTAATACAAAAAAACATAATATGCCTAAAACATGTATCCTAATTAACAAAATGCAAACAGTGACTAAAACAATGCAATTGACAAAGCAAGTGTCACCTTCCCACACTTAAAGGACACATTGTCCTCAATGTGACAAAGCAATCACAAAAAAAGGGAAGATGACATCAAACTAAATAAAAAACATCAAACCAAACAAAAGAAATCAAACCAAATAAAAGAGAAATCAAACCAAACAAAAGACATCAAACCAAAAAAAAAAAGACATAACAACTAACAAAGTAATTAAACAATGTAAAAAGTTTAAGGTACGAAGGCTTATGGAGATTGTGGTGGCGATGGTGTTGGCAAAGGGACTTTAATATTATTCCTCTGGATGAACTTCAGGAATTTCTTCTTCATGTACCGCTACTTCTTGTGCACTTGTCTCATTTAGGTACTGAGCTCATTAATTTGCAGTGTCATTTGTTGATAGTTATAGACCATTTGGTCGAGTATTTGCTAGAATCTATCAACCTTTGTTGCTTCAGTTGATTCCTCTTCCACTGCTTCTTCTTGTGGCTCCAGAGGCACTTGAGATGTGGATGGTCAGGAAGTGGTTGCATCCTTGCCCTTGTTGCTCTTAACGGCTATTCGCGTCTGAGGATTTCGGGGATCCATAAAATGTGACTCTAAAATTTTAGAGTGTCTTAAACAAAGAACATCAAAACCATCATATCTATCTATACGCACACTATTGATGGTAAAACCTATCTACTTATTTTAGCTCAAAAATTGCAGGTGAACGGGTCGTGACTTGTAGTTAAAAGAGCGTATATCGATCTCACAAGGATTGATGCTTAGACAACGCTTAATTTAGACACAACTTTATTTAAGAAACAAAATTGTTAAATGTAAATAATCTGGAAAATTAACTTGAAATTAAAAGACTAATGTAATAATGGACAATACCGCAATTACAGAAAATCTGAATTCAAGAATCTAAATGCTAGAGATTACTTTTTCCTTATTTTGTCTCCCTCCTATTTTATTGATTGAATTATGTCTCACCCTAGATTTATGAATGTACTAATTACCCTCTCTCAAGGTGTAACTATTTTTCCTTAATTAAATTAATGGGAATCAATTGAACGATCTCTCAACCTACCTAATG
This sequence comes from Erythroxylum domingense, assembly GCA_025594535.1. Classification (NCBI taxonomy): domain Eukaryota; kingdom Viridiplantae; phylum Streptophyta; class Magnoliopsida; order Malpighiales; family Erythroxylaceae; genus Erythroxylum; species Erythroxylum domingense. The sequence goes on along the minus strand of JANQBM010854504.1, from coordinate 4,260 downwards.
ACTCTACCGATTCAACTAGTTATTAAACTATCCTATAGGTGATCAATTGACTAATCGATATCTCTCTTCTAATTATTCAATTAATATGCTAATTGCTAGTTTATAGGTCGCTAACTCTCGTTGTACAATCTTACACGAATATTATCTCACTCACTCTCTCGATTTGATGCAAGATGACAATTAAGAATAACAATCAACAAAGACAATTGTATTCAATTCAACAAAATAGGAGTTTTAACAAAATAATTCAAAAGCAATCCCTAAAATGAAATTAGCCTAACATGGTATCCATAACATCATCAACAATCAAATAAACCATTTTTACAAAGAATAGAGGAGATTAGAATGACAAAAAATTAAATAGAACTTCTTTGCCAAAATTTAGAATTTTGGTGTTAGATGTGCTATTTTTCCCAATCTTGATGATGATCTTTGTCTTCAATCCCTCCTCAAGGCTCCTAACATGTGTTCTCCACTTAAGGATGGTGTTTCTACAAGTGGGTGTCGTCTCCCCTGAAGATGGAGGCTTAATGATGTTTTTATAGCCCAAAAATCCTAGGTTTAATGAAGCCTCGCATATTGCCTTGAATTACAATTCCCACATCCGTGGGAATCTGCATGATTCCCATGAGCATGGGAATTGCAAACAAATGCACTCCTCATTTCTTCTGTGATTTCCCACATTCGTGCGAATTTGCATGATTCCCATGAACATGGGAATTTATCCTAGATGAACTCTTCTTGTCTTCTCTTCTTTGATCTTTTGTTCAACCTTCAAGTTGCTCCTTCTTCCTTCCTATACAAAAATAATCAATTCTTACCCTCAATTAGCATTAAACACGCAAGAACAACAATGAAAATCAAACTTAATGAAAACATACAAAATAAATCCTAAACTAGAACAATAATCAACAATTATGCTAGAGAACACATGTCAATTACCTATAAAAACATATATGAATGCACACCTATCACACACTATCTACATCAAGGTTGTAAAATAAAGCCAAGGCAGTAAAAATGTATGACAAGCCAAAATAAGAACTCTTCTTATTAACACAACTCACTAAGGTCAAAAAATCTGATAAGGTGTATTTATTTTGATTTTTCGATCCATGCACCAAAAGAAGAAAAGTTCCTTAGCCGAGCACTTATTACTTTTAGTTTTGTTAAAAACCACTAAGCACATAAATTTATGAAGAAGTAAGTGCTCAGTGTAATGAATTAAAGTATTTGGTGCATTCCTAGAGTCAAAATTGGTTTCACTCGTTAGAATTTTCCAGTAATCATCTACACAAAAGTCATCGTGATCATCTAAAACTTTAGTGCTCGATAAATCAAAAAGTGCACGAATGACAGTATAATCAATTTTATAAACATGGCCACCTATCCTAAACCATAATATATCCATTTTAGGATTGTAATGTTAAGTCAGGAGGACTTTACGATGATTAATTTTGATGAAAATCAAATAATAATAATGTTAGAAATAAATAAACTATTTTGATGAGTGTGTTAAGTGTGCAGAAGTACAAAACATAAAAGAAAAACATAGAACAAATGGAGAACACAGAAGAAAGAAAAATACAGAAAAAAGGAAAACACAGAAGAAGCAGAAGATATAGAAGAAGTAAAAACACAGAAGAAGCAGAAGGAATAGAAGAAGTGAAAACACAGAAGAAGCGTAAAGACACAGAAGAACTAAAAGATACAAAAGAAGCACAAAGACACAGAAGAAGTAGAAAATACAGAAGAAGCACAAAGACACAGAAGAAGTAGAAGATACAGAAGAAGTGCAAAGACACAGAAGAAGTAGAAGATATAGAAGAAGTGCAAAGACACAGAAGAAATAGAAAAACACAGAAGAAGCAAAATGCAAAAGAAGCAGAAGATATAGAAGAAGTAAAAACACAGAAGAAGCAGAAGGCACAGAAGAAGTGAAAATACAGAAGAAGCAGAAGATACAGAAGAAAGTAAAACACAAAAGAAGAAAACACAGACGATACAAAGCAGAAGATAAACTAGTACGTAGAACAGTTAGTTAGTTAGAGTTAGTTACAGAACTCAACTAAATAGCAGTTATTAAGAATCAAGAAGCGGTTATCAAGATTCAAAGAAGCAGTTATCAAGAATCAAGAAGCAGTTGGAGACTTAGACTATAAATACTAGTCGTAGTCAAATATTGAACAACTTTTTATCTTACAAATTTTGAGCGTTTAAGTGTTACTTAGAAAAGAAAAATTTTGTAGTGCGATACTAGAGAGCTAAACTTACTGTAACAAAAGCTCACAATACCTTTCTAGTAAGAGAAAGAAAAGGTTAAAAGCCTAGAGAGACTATGATAGCTGAAAGAATACTTGGTATAAGAGACCTGAAGAGACTCTGGAAGGGAAGAAAGAATACGTGTACATTTGTTAAAGTATAGTGAAAAATCAGAAGAATTCTGAGGACTGGACGTAGCCCACGATTTGGGGTGAACCAGTATAAAATCGCAGTGTCTATCTTCTATCTCTCAACTTATTCTATTTTGTTTTAAAAATATGTATATAGAAGTTATTTGCGATTTATCTACGTAACAATTTTCATATAACGCTTGTGATATTCTTTTAACAAGTTAGAGAAGTTCTTATTAGAAATATTAAAGATTTTGTATTTACGAAAAGAATACACAATTCAACCCCCCTTCTTGTGTATATCATATATTGTATGTGAATTCTATATTAACATGTGATTTACTTCAATTGGTATTAGAGCTCGGTTTTCAAGAACCAACTTTACAAAGTGATGACAAAGATCCATGGCTGAATCACATGTTTTTATAGCTGAAGGTGCTTCCGTCATAAGACCTCCTGCATTCAATGGTGAAGATTATCATTATTGGAAGGACAAGATGTGGCTCTTCATAGAATCCACACACATTGATCTTCGGGATATCATCGAGAATGGACCATATGTACCAATAGATGATGAAGGAAATACCATTCCTCGTAACAGATGGTCAGCTGATCACAAAGCTAGATTTCAACTAAATTTAAAGGCCAAGTTCTTTTTTAGTTGTGCTTTAAGCAGAAGAAAGTTCATAGATACGAAACTGCGAAGGAGATGTGGGACATTATATCCATCGCACATGAATGCACAAACCAGGTGAAAGAGTCCAAGATCAGTATTCTTGTACATCAGCATGAGCTGTTTAAAATGAAAGAAGATGAGTCTATTGATCAGATGTTTGGATAATTTCAAACTATCGTTGATGGACTTAAAGCTCTTGGGAGAATCTATGATAATCAAGACCAAATGAGGAAGATTCTCAGAAGTCTGGCGAAAAGATGGAGACCCAAAGTCACTGCAATACAAGAAGCTAAGGACTTGAGCAAATTAAAGCTAGACGAATTGCTTGGTTCTATAAAGATACATGAAGTAGAGTTTGATGCGGAAGAAAAACCTAAAAAAGATAAATCTATAGCATTAAAGGTTGGTCAAAAAAATCATGACTCAGAGAAGTAGAAGTTCTTCATCGAAAGCATTAAAGATCGAAGAAGTCAAGAATGATGATACCGTGAATCCGATCACAATTCAAGTGAAGATGATGATGAATTATCTTTCATTTCAAGAAAGATCAGAAGGAAGTGGAAAAAGAAAGCAAAATGAAATAAAAAATTTTCTTTTAAGAAAAATAGCAAAGAAGAAGTCAAGAACGACAAGACTTCTATCATTTGCTACGAATGTAACAAACCAGGACACTACAAGTCTGAATGTTCGTTGCCTAGAAGGGAACCGAAGAAGAATAAAGGAAATAAAAAGAGTATGATGGCAACTTGGGAAGATTTGGATTCATCCGATTCTAATTCGGATTCAGAACCATCAAAACAAGCAAATATATGCTTGGTAGCTGAAAAAGAGGGTGACGAGGAGGTAACTTCTAACTTTAATTAACTTCAAGATGTATATTTAGAATTGTTAGAAGATTCACATGTTATATTAAAGTAGTATAGATCCTTAAAAAGAAAGTTTGTCGAAAACTTGAGGAACACAGAAGTATTAGAAAAAGAAAACGTCTATCTTAAGAAACAAGTAGACGATATGAAAAAAAAAAGTTTCTATTGATATATCTGAGGAAATTAGTCTGTTGAAACAAAAGATTAATTACCTTTCAGCAGATTTATCAAACTTTACTAAAAGTATAAAGAAAATGAATGACATGATTAGAAATTATCGACACCCTAATGATAAGAGTGGTTTAGGGTTTATTAAAAGCAATAC
>JANQBM010854380.1:0-13824 GCA_025594535.1 Erythroxylum domingense | reverse complement strand
TGTGATGCCATGTGGAGTTCGATAGATTTTTCACGTAGCGCTCCATTATCTTAGGTTATGTGTCGGAATGACCTACGAGCGTTCCGGTACGTACTCTAGGGTAATGGGGTGTTACAGAACCAAATGATAGAATTTAAACAGCAAACAGATGCAAGACTTTACAACATTGCAACTAGCCTAGCAGATATCAAGACATTCATAGCCAATCTGAATGCTTGCTTCAGACAACCTCCACCCCTAATCTTAGTATTATATCTTTATCTTTTTATTATTTTTACTGCTTCTTAATTTAATTTCTTTTAGTTTAATGCTTATCAATGTTTTTTGTTATTTTATATCTTAGATCCCTCTTTTATTTTCGAGCACATTAGGGATAATTTAATATTTAAATGTGAGGGTAGTAGTACAAAAATGGTTTAAAAAGTAAAAATTATTGTGAGTTATATGTTTGTTTTCCCATTTAATAGTTAGAGATGCATGGTCATTAAATGAACTTGATCAGGATTAGAAAGGCATAATATGAGTGAATGAGTATATTTGCATGCTTAGACTGATTAACTTAGATTTTGATTAAAAGGACATTACTTTGTTGTGATAGATGAATGCCATTTTTCTTTAGTAAGAATTTGAGTCTTTTGAAATATTCAACACCAAATTCAAGTATTCTTTGCTGAGAGTGCTCTTTCATGACTAGGGATCTCTAGAACTTGCTTGTAAATACTACTTAAGATCATATAATCTTATGTAAATGCTGAAATGATGAAGGCAATTAAGATTTACCCCTTTAGCTAAAACACCCACCATAATGTAACCCTTAGTGAGCCCTTTTGAGCTTAAATGAAACTTTTTCTTTCTTTAAATCTAAAATATGAGCCTTGAATTAATTGTTTATCCTCTTCATTACACCTACCATAAGGGCATAAAAGGGTATGATCGAGTTTAAGGGATAAATGTGGGGAATTATAGCATATAATTGGCTTTTAAGTTAGGCATGGGTAACGTTGTAATAAATTGCATCTCTCCTCTATATTTTTCCTCTTCTAAACTTGATTTCTTTCTGAATAAATAAATTAAAAAAATTTATTTATATATTTTTAAAAATTTTTTAAAAACAAATCAAAAGAAAAAAATAGTAAAAAAGAGAAATAGAAAGGAAAAGGAAGGAAGAGAAGATAAGAAAAAATGAAAAGAAAGAGGAGAGACATAAAAAGGGGAGTGCTAAGCTTGTAACTGAGAGGAGAGAATTGAGTGATTTATGATTCATTTCTCTTTATTATTTTAAATGATTAATTTGTTATGTGGTTTTAAACTTTAATTTTCCTTTTTCCTACCCTCAGCCTGACCCTATTACAACCAAAATAAAGACCTTCGAATTGATGTTTTTGTTTGATATGAGTGGTATAGATTGGATTAGTAAGCAAGCTTATGGTATATGCCTTTCACAAAATGAATAATGGGTGAATGTATACTACCTTTGAATGCTTAAGGAGATGGAAAATGAAGTGAGTTTCTATCATACTTATTAATGGTTTTTGAGTTGAAGTACTTATTAATTTTGGCTAAGCATGTGGAGAATACTCTGCTCATGGAGTATTACGAGTTTTAAGTTCTTAAGTTGTATTTGTTGAATTGATCATTGATATCTTTAATTATTAATTTGAAAAAACATTTTTTTTCATTGTTTGTGCTTTTATAGTCTAGGTGTCTTTGTTTTTCTTGGGGGAAAACATAGTTTAAGTGTGGGGTAATTGTTGAGTTTAATTCCATTTGACTTTGCTTGCTTTCATATGTTGAATTTGGTTGCGATTTAATTCAAATTTGATATGAATTGAGTGAAAATGGCTTGAAGTTGTATGAATCTTAATTAGATTATTTTGTGAACGTTGCATGAAAAACCAGGAGATTTATGCACGAAAGAATGAAAGATGGTATAACTTAAGATAAGAAGAATTGTGCTAAAAATAGGTGTGACACGTTAATTGCATAGTCACTTATGTTAATTGCACGATACACACGTTAATCGCATGACAAATAGAATTTACATTACATGTCACTAACATGGTCACAACCATGACCATGCAAGGCACAACTGTGCCCAAACCACGGTTGTGACATGATAAGTCACAACTGTGACTTACCTATATAATTAAATAACATTTCCTTTAATCATCATCTGATTATGTGGCATTTGTAAGTTGAAGGGGCATGAAGGCTAGCAGTATACATTCTATTCTCATCATTTTATAGTCAACACTGAGCAGACCGTGAGATAGAAAATAGAGAGAAAGAAAGAAGGGGAGAAGAGAGGAGAAAACACAGAGAGAGTCAGCTGAAGAAGAAGAAGAAGAGCGGCAGAGAGGTGGGAATAGCATGAGAATTCAACCATCTGGGTGAGAACCAAATAGGAGCAGAAGGTGAGAGCTAATTCTGGAAGCTTAAGAGGGTGTAGGAGACCACTGCTACTCTATCATTGTTCATTAGTACTATAAAGCAAGTTTAATCCATCATCTAAGCCTTGTTTGCTTATTTTGTTCTTCATTTGTTACATTATTTCTTTGAGTTTTACTGTTATGTTGTTAACTGAACCTACTACCCTATAGCTTAACCCACTAATACTTTGTTATCTTTTCATAGTTTATCTGGTTATTTACTTAGTTTGTTGCTTAAGAGAAAAAAATAGAAAATAATAAAAAAGTCTAGTAAGCATTAAGAACTTGTAAGAATCACAATTCTTGATTCAACCTAGACCTCATGGCACTAGGCTTGATTCATAGAAACAAAAGAATTTCATACCAAAACTGAAGAGATCTTTTTTTCAGTATCATGATTATAAAATATACAATCCATTATTTAATAACCATAATGTAACAATTACAAAATTTTATACATGTTAAAGAAACCACACCATAGTTGCCGAGAAGTTAAATCTTCAGAGAATCTGTGTAAAGTTAGATTAACCCTTAATTGATGTGAAACTCCCTGCTTACTTATGCCTCCTTGACCCTCTTCTCATAATCATCCTCTTTTTCTTCCTCATCCTTAGCCTCAACTTCATCTTCTTCCTTTCCATCATTATCTTCTCCTCCCCAACCAAACCCTTCGATTAATCTGGACATTGGAGGACGAATTGGCCTCTTCCACAATAGCCAAAGATTCCCCATCACAGTGAGCACGCAAGAACTTTCGAAATTTGCTAGGTTTGTTATCAATTAGCTTGGTTACTACCTCTGATGTGTTCTCAAACTTATTAAAAGCTTTCAACTTCATCAACTGCAATGATATGAATGAATAAAACATGTGCGTATATATTGCAATGGCTTAACAAATTTTAATTCTATTCTTTCAAATAAAAAATACTAAAGAAAGAGAACCTTTATAGCTGAATCTACATTGGAAAATTCTTTCCACAAGTCCTACAATATGAGAACAACTTCTCATGAATACATGGAACTTAAAAAACTAAACTCGAAAAAGCTGAAGTTTTACTCTTTTGTAATGTCGCAGAAAATTTGGAGCATAATGATAAGAAATCAATATCTCAAGCTAACATTCATTTCTCTAATTCAACATTAGCAATTACAAGCAACAGGCAATCGATAGGGAAAAGAATTGCTTATGTAACCTCTTCGTTCACCATAACAAACATAAAAGCTCCCAAAACATATAGATAATCAAATAATGTAAAGAACATCATTTTGGAAATCTTGATTTTTGAAAGACGAAGTAAGTATAGCATAAAACTCTAAAAATCTGTTCAAACACTCCTTTGATAATTAAAAAGACTGTTAGGTATCTCCCTAAATACAAGCTATGTGAGTTTTGTAAGGGTGGTCTTTATTTTACTTACAAGTGGTGGTGTATTAAGTAAAGAGTTCTTTGATTGGCCTATGGGTGGTAGGTTTTGGTGGCTTATTAGAGAATCCAATTTATGATAAGATAAAATAGGGTTTACCCTTTTTCCTTTGTGAGTTGTATTGCTGTAAAAACCAAAATGGAGGCATATGGGAAGGCAGTTGTTTTATGAGATAATCAAAAGGAAGTGGATCATCATTGACAGGTATTCGATGTTGGTATCTCTTGGGTTTGTAGAGAGTACTAAATTGATTAGGATTTTCAATTTATACTATAACGTAGAGATAATTTCACTCGTCGTTGAGATTATTGTTGTTGGTTACCGATTGTACTCTTAATCATTATAGTGGATTGATTTTAGCCTGTGAAGATCCGAGTTGTGGCTTTTCTCCTAATTGAGAGGGGTTTTTTAATGTAAATTGCATGTGCGTTGATTTAGTTTCTTGCACTTTATTTCTCTTGCTATTGTTGATTTGTGGTTTTGGTAATTTTCCCTAACAAAGACATGGCACAGTGGTCGGTAAAATGATGAAGGTTTGTTTGATGAAGGAGACGAGGATGAAGGGAGTTGGTGCTTTGTAGCTTTTACTTTTCTGAGCAGTCGAAAGTGTGTAACGTTAACATATGTTTTGTTATATAATGGTATAATAGTCATTTATTATTATACATATATTACGTTACATTTCATCCATCTTCCAAATAATATTTCACTATATTACATTATGAACCATTCCATCCCTCCCAAACAACAATTTTTAATATTACATCTATTTACATTCCATTACATTATAAACCATTCCATACCATTAAAAACTTTACATCCAACCACATAGCCTAAAGTAATAGAAATTATATGTCCTACACTATCCAATCCTAGATCAAATCTTAAGTTGTTAAAAATTTAAAGGGAGTTGGATAAGACTAAAATTATCTTTGTGAGTTTGTAGTTGATGTAGCTTGTAAATGTCTGCTTCCATGGCTTTGTGTTTCTTAAATGTCCAGATTAAAATAATGAGCTTTTTATTAATATTGTGCTAAACTGAGTTGTTCCCATAAATATCTTGTGGTCTTGATCCATGTTAATGAGTTCTGATATCAATAATTATCCAATTTAACATCTTTATCTATCCTTATATAGTGTGCTTTATATTGCTACTAAAGAGTTATATCTAAGATGAGATGATTATCAAAGCTTTATGTTTTTTACCTTTGAATTTTTTCCATAGTGGTTACACTGGAAGCATCTTATAAAGCATGATGATGACACCAATTGTTCACAAAAGGTAATTAAAAAGATACCTGGGATCCTTAGATGGCATTAGCTGGGAGGTTGTGGCTTTTTTTACTTTACATGTCTTCTTTGTTTGATGTATATGTTTAATAACAACAATTTAGGGATTAAATCTCCTTGTAGAAATTTATAAAAGGTATTAGTTTGACACTATCTACTTTCTCTCAAAGCCTAGTTAATTGTTAAAATTGACACTATCTCATTTTGAATGCATGACCAACACTTCTAAATGTAGAACAATGTGAAAATCCTACTTGTACTAGTAGGAAAACAAGACAATAACAAATAGAAAATTAGCCTCATGACATTAGATTCCGATGACTGATATACTTTTATGAATCACTTGTTTAAAGTTTCAACTCTGAGTGGACATTATATAATTTGATTCCATTTTTTAGGAAACAATCCATTTCTAGCTAGACATTATATAACAAATAAAAAAGGTCGTGCGTGAATGCAAGGTTTCTTCATCTTTTCTATATAATTCATATTTTAGTGGCTTTCCTTTTTGTTTTTTCTAATTTTACAACTAGTTTCAAACCTCCAATTACTAATAATTATTTTTAGGCTTGATTATGTCAATTTTATATTAACTTTTCCTTATTGAAGAGAAGCAAGCTATATAACTCTACGTTTTTAATATAGTAAACCAATCCTTTAGAATGCAGTAATGTTGTAATGCACTATCTATTAGTAAAACAATGAATTTCAACTTATGAGTTATGGTTTACAGTTAAAATTATTAGGTATTAAACAACCACATCAAAAATTAGAAGGAAAAGGTAATCAAAGCTTACCTAGCTTGATCAGCAATACATATTTATCAATTTCCTTCTCAAATATTAGTTACTCAATTTCCTTTTTCTTGTTGTAGAATAGGAATGCCAAAAACTTTTTTAGTTGTCTATTTGAAAGTTTGAATATAAAGACCTTTGTGTCAAAGCCAGTATAGAGTTCCCATTAACATCAAGGTGAACTCCTAGTCATCTAGTGTTTAATGATGATTGCTTAAGATTGAAAGATAGAGCTTCAACTATTACATGTTTAATAAACAAAGAAGTGAGTTGATCAATAACATTACACTACTGGAATCTATTTATGTATAGTTATCACACAAAATTCAAGGATCAGAATACTACTTCATCCCCATCTTGCGTTAACACTACCATTATAACATATTCCCATGATAAAAAGGAATAAGCAATAATCAAAACATTGTTCGCTTAAAATTGCCTTGAAATATGTTTATCTCATTCCAATGCAAAGCATGGAACTTCCTCTCCAATCTCAATAAAAAAGATAAGTGGCAAGATAGATATTAGACTTTGATGCACCACAAAAACAATTGCAGTTGTGGTAAACAAGCCTATGAAAAAGACTTGATCTAAAAACATTTACAGATATTATCATCTTTATTTCTTGGAATCTAATAAAAAAAACCATTCTTTATACAAGAATGCAAGGAAAAAACAAAGTCAAGAATTAATAAATTCCCAATGACTTGCCATGAAACATACTTCTATATAGTAGCACAAGTAAAGAACAACAAATGTAGAAATCAAAGAATTTAGTAGAATTGCATCCTAAACTCATAATATAGGTAATCAAATGGGAATCTTTAGCTAAATGTATATTTTATGTAGTGAATTTACTATAATCTAGACCCAAAAGATGAAGAAAATGAGGAAGTAGATGATAACAAGGAGAAACAAATACCTGCACAAAGGAAATACAATATGAAGCAAGAAAGTTGAAAGAATGTCAGAGTTACATACAAAACCAATGAGTAGGAGAAGTAAAAACACTCACAAAACCACCTAGGAGGAGAAGGATAATAGATGGACGGAGAGTCCATTAAGTTTTCCTTTTTCCCAAATTATTAAATTGTAAAATAATTATTTAAAAAATTGAACATATGGTAGCCATATGGAAAAAATGTTAGTCTAAAGTGATATGCTACATCAGTGAAATTAATAGAGAACTTAACATCAAACTATTTTTGCATCAAATTGAAAATTCATCCATTTTCGAGTCACTTTTTAAAGTTAAGACTAGTATTGAAAAATTGAGTAAATATTGATATTTTTTACAATTAACCCTAATATATACTAGAAATTCATTAATTTTTCTTACTTTTATAATAAATATATTAAATATAATATTGTTTATTTTTTTGAGAAATTGAAGAAATTTGTATTAAAGCTGAACAATATAAAGCTGGAGTTAGGCATCACCAATACATAACAAAATACTATTTGAAATAACCAATCTCAAGGCATTCAGGCTAAGTATAGGGAATGAAGAAAATTACAAAATGCCTAAAACTTGAAGACTTAAATTCAGGGCAACAAAGAAACACTTACCATGAATTTGTAGGATAGTTCACACACTACATATCAATTAAAGTGGTGCTCATGAGCAAGTGTGAGTTGTCTAATCCATCTAATAGTGTTAGTTGTTAAGGTTTAGTAATCTTGATAGTTTCCTTATAAAATATGCATTTTCTACTTTCTCTATGAGGAACATATGCCACAATTTAGGACAAGTTTAAAGAAATTTAGGTCTTTTTAATGAGTGTACGTATGCTCTACCTATTACAAAAAAAAATCAAACTAGGATATAGCACAAAAACTAGCTTTACATAGGAAAAGAAAATGAAACCAAAAAGACATAGAGTAGTGATAAGAGAATAATAAGTGATTAATAGATTATGGGAAATCTTAAAAAAAATGCATAGATTACTTTAAATAGATACCCCTTTCAACCTAACAAAAGTTCTCAACTTGTTCATAATGGTGAGTTAGAAGATAAAGGATGCTTTGATAGAATTTCATTTAAACGATACAAGTTTCCACCATTAAGTATTTTGACCAAGCATCCTCGATAGGTCTAGACAAAATTTATTTATGAAATTCTTAGAACTATTTTAAATAAAATCCTTACGTACTTTCAATTTATTAAACAAAGTAGTATAGAGTAAATAAGAGTCGATTCCACGAGGAAGTGAATTTCCTAATTTAGTTTATTAACTATAATACTTTTAAAAGAAATAATTACATCCTAATAATTTTTCTTATACGAAAGGAATAAAATATAAACATCATTAACACATTAACATCTCTTTAAACCACATAATTAGGATACAACTTCAAAACATAAGAAAATAAACTTACAATACATTCTTAGAACAAAAGATAAAATCTAATTTTATAATACATGGTTATTTTGAGAACAACACATTAAATTATGTTATTTTTCAAATTGAGAAAAGATTAAACATACATAACATGACTTAAATAAGATTTCATCCAATTATATTCACTTATAAGATTAGCCTCATTAATTAGGAAAAATTCAAAAATTAAAACAATTATAATTACGAAAACCTATGAATTACGTTAAGCTAATATGAAAATAAAAAGAGGGGGTGTTTGATGTTTAAAAAGAACCAAATTTGGGAATCAAAAAACTTAAATATAAATATAACCTAATATTTGCAAATGAACAAGTTTTAAATTTTAGTTTAGTCATGTAATTTTGAAATATTTGAGATAATCTAAGAAATTTAACAAATTAATTATAAAAAACTAACTAGCTAATTTCCACTTGTTTCTTTGTACTCTAAAAAATTAAACCAGCTCAACATGTCAAACATCAAGAAACACAATCAACAACTAAAATTTGACGTCAAAATTCTAACAATTGCATAAATGTTAGATTCACTTGATAATCAATTGAATTAAATAAAAAATAATATCTCAAATAATTAAAACAACATAACTAAACTAGAATTCAACAATTAATCATAAATTTAAAAAACTCATTCGATTAACCCTAAGGTCTGGAATTTCTCCTCCCTCAATCATGAACAAGTTCAAAATAGGTGGGATTTGGCTCTTCCTTTCACTCCCGAGTTCCTACCTATAGCTCCTAGGTTTGACCCGTGTTGAAAGGGTGTTAAACCACTCGAAATACTCCCTTTTCACATGGATGCTTGCTCATTGTTTTCTCCTTGTTACTTTTGGTTTTTATAGGCTCACAAAACAACTCCTACAGCTACACATTGTTAGATTTTTGATAAGCTTCTGCTTATCTCTTCCATTTTGAAGAGATTTGGTGTAGAAAATGTCGATACTATTAGGTTGTTGAGTGTTTTTTGTTAGAGTATCCCATATTGACTAAACATGAAAATATTAAAGGAATTATAGGTGGTAACAGTCAACTATCCAAATGACTAGTTGTAGTCATTTTAACAATGGTTGACCCAAACCCAATTCTTATTAGTGGACTTTACACTCTGCCCATATTAAAAATTCTAATATGGTATTAGAGTAGGTTTGGTCCAGCTTATTAATTTCCCGATTGTTTGTCTGAATTTCGAATCCTAATGGCTCAATTCGGTTACCACTGTATTTATTTCAAGTGACAACTGGATATCCAGTTCCAGTTACACTTGAGGAGGGGTGTTAGAGTATTCCACATTGACTAAACATAAAAATGTTAAAGAGTTTATAAGTGGTAAGGGTCTACTATCCAAATAACTAGTTCTAGTCATTTTAATAATGGTTGACCCAAGCCCAATTCTTATTAGTGGACTCTACACTCTGCCTATATTAAAAATTCTAATATTTTTCTCCTCTGCATTGTGTGTTTCTGGACTCTATGTTGTGTTTTGAGTTTGTTGCTTCTGGACACTTGCTGTGTTTTGAGTTTTCTTTAGCTGCTTCTACTCTGCATTTTGAGTTATTTATTGGGCTGTGTCTTTGTCATTTTTTGTATATCTTCTGTTGTTTTCTACTATGCTATTGGCTTCTTGCTTTTAATACTATATTGTTCTCTGTTGTTCGTTTTGTTGCTGGGGTAGACTGTTACTACATCATTTTATCTTTCCACTTGTTGCTGCATTTTTGCTTCTTTTGGGTTGTCATTCTAGTTGCTTGGCTGCTAGCTTGTTTCCCTTTTACGATTCTATGTCATTTTTACTGGTGGACTCATTCTTTTTACTAGACTTTCTTAGTTGAACTTCATTTTAAGTCCACCAGGTCTAAAAAAAATTATTTAGTACAATTTAATCCTTGATTAGAAATAAAATATAAAAATAACAATAATATAATTAATTTTGGTTTTGAGAGGGATTGAAAGCCTGAGATTACATTACCTTTGGATAAAGCTTAAGGGACCTACGACATTTTAGTTATTAAACTAGAAATGAGAATTATTCCATTCTTAACTATGGTCTTTGCATATTGATGTAGTATACCTCATAATCTTAATATCTAATTAGAGGTCCATGAATTGCTCTTACAAGGATTTATAAACCATAAAATATGTTCCTTTATGATATAAGAATTTATCTATCCAACTCAAATGAATTCCTTGTCTATAAAGAGTACCATAAGAATCAAAGTGGTGTATTTAATGAAATTTATACCCAGACCTCCTTCTTTGGAAGAGCATACTTTAGCCCATCTTATCTTAACATTATGAGAATTTTTATGGGCTCCTGATTATAGAAAAATGTTTAAGGTGAGAGATACTTCTTGTGAGCTATTAGTCTAGTCAATACTTTTGTGGTGAAGAGGTAAGGTGAAATAGGGCTATCTTTCTTTAAGTATTTAACTACTTATGATGGTGAGGGATGAGTCTCTGTTGACTAAAATAACATAGGAGGTAGTAGTGAAACATTACTCTAACCAATTATTGAACTTGTTGGGAATCCAAAAGCTTGAAGTGTTTCCTCCAAAAAAAATTCCATTTGATAAAATTAAAAGCAATAGAGAAATCAACTTTGAGGAGCAACTCTTCAAGGACTTTTTGTTAGGGTAGCATTTGAAAAGATTGATACGAGACTAGGGATTTCTCCCTATTGACAATAATAAGTCTCTGGAAACTATGATTACTTGTTTACCATCTGTTTTATTTTTGGGTCTACCAAGTTGCAAGCCATTAGACCCATCCTAGGCTCTGCTCTACTCTTCTTTAGTCAGCCCATAACCTGCTGAGACTCCAAATAGATGACACTCTAGGTCTCTGAACTGTTGAAGATCTAGTCTAAATCCATCTGCTCCAAGCCCGTCCACTATTTGTTTTACTTTCTTTTTCTTCAACCAAGTTTGTTATTATTCTATTTCAAGTTCTGTTACTAGCTGAACTGTATTGCCTGATTTTTTTTCCCGTTTCCTGAATATTGCCTATAAATATAAGCAACTGTTCATCAATAAAAAAGGGAGAAAGCTTTGCTTCACAATATATTTTCAACATGGTATCAGAGCATACCTTCTTTTGCTTCTTCTCTCCTTTATCGGTTCTAATACCTCTCCCTTCTTTGACATAGAATCATTGTTATCATGTCATCTCCATCTTATAATTTCATATCAAACACAATTTCATATCAGTAGTCCTGAAGATCATCCAGCCTAACCATATTACCTCCACCCTAATGAAAACGCCTCCCTTATTTTAGTGTCTTCTCTTTTGACTAGACCCAATTACCATTCATAGTCCAGGTCAAAGAGAAATGTCTTGTTATCAAAGAATAAATTAAAGTTCATAGATGGCAGTATTGTTGTGCCAAACAAAGAAGACCCCTACTTATGTGTATTAGGAAAGATGCAATATCTTGGTTGATGTGATTAGTCAATGAGTCCATTGCTTAGAGTGTCATTTGGTTAGATTTAGCAACTGATGTATGGAAAGACCTACATGACAGATTCTTACAAACAAATTCCTTCCATATTTTAGACCAGCAAGAAGAAATTTATAGTTTCAAATAGGGAAGTCTATCCATATCTGATTATTACACTCATTTAAAAAGGCTATGGGATAAGTTTCACAATTTAAAACCATTGCCTAGATGCGAATGTCACCCTCAATGCCATTGTGATATGCTGAACATTATTAAATCTTACCAAGACAGTGATTGTGTTATTTGTTTTTGGAAAGGCCTAAATGAATCCTATTTCACTATTAGGTCACAAATCATGATAATTGAACCATTACCTAACATCAAAAAGGTCTTCTCTATAGTAGCTCAACATGAATGGTAGCTTCATTCCACCATATCACAATCACTTAGTTATGAATCTCAAGCATTCTTTGCCAAAATAGACACCCAAAAAACCTTTCAGTCTAACAAAAAACCATTATGTACCTTTTGTGGTTGTAAGGGACATACAGAGGACAAATGATATAGAAAACATGGGTTTCCACCCAATTTTTCATCAAACAATGGAAAAACAAATAATTACCAATCAAGAGACAATTTCAAACATAAATCTAAATCTTTCAATCATGAAGAAACTCATCTTAAACCTGCCACAGTTATTAGTCATATTGCTCTAACCATGTATAAAGAAGCATCCTTATCTAATCATAACTTCAACCTAACACCAAAAGAATATTGTCAGTTAAAGGACTTACTGAGCAAAGAAAAGGATACCTCACACAACTCAGCTGCTATACCTCAAATCAACACCATTACCAAAGATATCGAAGGTACATCTTTATCTGCCAAACCTTCCTTGTGGTCTTCCGCTTGGATTTTGGATTCAGGAGCTATAGATCACATTGCCTGCAACCTACATTTGTTCACTAAGTATGCCACAGTTTAGGATCTAACAGTAAGGCTCCCCAATGGTCAGCATGTACCTGTCATACTCATTGGCTCAGTGCATATATCTTCTCTCATCCTGGCTAATGTTCTTTATGTTCCTTTTTTTTCTTTCAACCTTATTTCCATTAATCAACTTACTTCTTTTTCATATTGCAAATTGACCTTTACGAAACACTCATGTGTTATTTAGGAGCTTAACACTTTGAAGATGATTGGTTTTGTTAAGTATTCTAATGGACTCTATTATCTCACCCCCTCTGCCATAAGTCTATACTGTTACATATCAATCAAACTGTCTTTGGCATAGATGCTTAGGACATCTATCAAATGCAAAACTTAAATTGTTATCCAGTATAAACAATTCTGCTGCTTTTCAAAATATTACTTAATGAGAAACTTGTTATTTTTCAAAACAAAGAAGATTGTCTTTTACCTTGAGTTCTTTAATTGCTTCCTTTTGCTTTGACATTGTGCATGTTAGCATTTGGGGACCTTACCATACAGCTTTCATTCATGGCCATCAATTCTTCTTTACTATTTTTGATGATCACAGCTGTATGACCTTGGTATATTTAATGAAACATGTCAAAAACTAGAGACTTAATCAAAAAAAATTTGCTTATGTGAAATGACAATTTGCAAAGCAGATAAAATGCATAAGAAGTGATCGAGGAATTGAATTTTTGATGACTGACTTCTTTATCAAAAATGGTGTTTTACATGAAACCACCTGCATTGAAACATCTCAATAGAATGGAAGGGTTGAACAGAAACATCAGCATATCCTTATTATGGCAAGAGCCCTAAAATTTTAGGCTAACCTCTTAACCAAATATTGGTTAGAATCTGTTTTACATGTAGTTTTCCTTATCACTGCATTCCTACCCCCTGTTATCAAACAAATCCCCTTACTCAACTCTATTTGGAATTAATCCTACTCTTTCACATTTAAGAGTATTAGGTTGTCTCTATTTTTGTAACATCTCGTCCCTATATTAAGGGTTAGGACCCAAAATTTTAGTACATATGAGCTCAAAGAGAGATTAAGGAAATGCATTTTCTTGCTCAT
>JANQBM010854327.1:0-13828 GCA_025594535.1 Erythroxylum domingense | reverse complement strand
AGACTTAATGTCCTAGTTGGACCAAATAAATCTATATGTAATAACTCTAGAGGTCTAGACGAAGTTACAATATTTTTGGAGGAAAAAGATGTTTTAACCTGTTTTCCTTTATGACAACTTTCACAAAAGAAATCCTTGTTAAAATTTATTTTTGGTAAACTTCTTACCAAATCATGTTTAATCAATTTGAAAATATATTTAAAACTAACATGACCTAGATTTTTATGCCAAATCAGTTTTTCTTCATCTATTGATAAAAAACAAGATATATTTTGAGTTTGCAAATCTTCTAAATTGATCTTATAAAGATTGTTTCATCTTTTGGCAGAAAAGAATATAGACCCATCCTTGTTTTTGACTACAAAAGAATTTTGATTAAAGGATACTTCAAAACTAGAATCACATGATTGACTTACACTAATCAAGTTATGTTTTAAAGCTTCAACTAGTAGAACATTATCAATACATGCAAAGGAATCTTTACTGATTTCGCCGATTCAAACGATTTCGCCCTACTGGTTGTCTCCAAAAGTTACTAATTCTTCCTTCTTACCTTGAAGATCTAGGAACATAGACCTTCTTCTCGTCATGTGTCGCAAGCATCCACTGTCCAAATACCATTGGTGTTGGCTGCTTTTTCCAAGGAAGGAGATTTGTAACAGATATTATGTTCTTTTTAGGTACCCAAATGTTTTTAGGTCCTTAAGGGTTAGTCTTATAAGTATTCATAGAATGATAAAAAGAAGATTGATAAAATTTCTTTCTATAAGGAACAGACTTCTTTTTGTAACCAGTATTGCTCTTAATAAACCCTAGACCACTCCTGTCATTAGGGTGTCGATAATTACTGATAATATCATTCATTCTTTTCGTACTTTCAGTAAAGGTTGATAAATCTGTTGATAGAGAATTAATCATATGTTTCAACTGACTAATTTCCTCAGATCTATCAATAGAAACTTTTTCCATAACGTCTACTTGTTTTTTAAGACAGATGTTTTCTTTTTCTAATACTTTCGTGTTTCTCAAGTTTTCGAAAAAATTTCTTTTTAGAGATTTATATTGTTTCAGTATAATATGTGAATCTTCTAACAATTCTAAATATGCATCTTGAAGTTCATTAAAGTTAGAATTTACCTCCTCATCACCTTCTTTTTTGGCTACCAAGCATATATTTGCTTGTTCTGATGCTTCTGAATCAGAATTAGATTCTGATGAATCTAAATCTTCCCAAATTGCCATTATAGTCTTTTTATTTCCTTTATTTTTCTTTGGTTCTTTTTTTAGCAACAGACATTTAGACTTGCAGTATCTTGCTTTGTTGCACTCATAGCAAATGATAGAGGTCTTCTCGTTCTTGACGTCTTCTTTTCTATTTTTCTTAAAAGAATAATGTTTGCTTCCTTTTGCTTTCTTTTTCCACATCCTTCTGATCTTCCTCAAAATGAAAGATTATTCGTCATCATCTTCACTTGAGTCACGATCAGACTCACTGTTATCATCTTTCTTGACTTCTTCAATCTTTAATGCTTTTGATGAAGAACTTCTATTTCTCTGAGTCTTGTGATTTTTTTGACCAACCTTTAATGCTATGGATTTGTCTCTCTTAGTTTTGTCTTCAGCATCCAGTTCTACTTCATGTATCTTCAAAGAACCAAGCAATTCGTCTAGCTTTAGTTTGCTCAAGTCCTTGGCTTCTTGTATAGTAGTGACTTTGGGTCTCCATCTTCTCGGCGGACTTCTGAGAATCTTCCTTACATGGTCTTGATTATCGTAGATTCTCCAAAGAGCTTTAAGTCCATTAACGTTAGTTTCAAATCGTCTAAACATCTGATCAGCAGACTCATCTTCCTACATTTTAAACAACTCATACTGGTGTACAAAAATACTGATCTTAAACTCTTTCACCTAGTTTGTGCCTTCATGTGCGATGGATAGAGGGTTCCACATCTCCTTTGCAGTCTCGCATCCATGAACTTTATCATATTCACTTCTGCTCAAAGCACAACTCAAAAAGAACCTGGCCTTTGAATTTAATTGAAATCTGGTTTTGTGATCAGCTGATTATCTGTTGCAAGGAATGGCATTTCCTTTATCATCTACTAGTTCGTATGGTCCATTCTGAATGATATCGCAAAGATAAATAGGTGTGCATTCTATGAAGAGCCGCATCCTGTCCTTCCAATAATGATAATCTTCACCATTGAACACGGGAGGTCGTGTGACGGAGGCACCTTTACCTATAAAAACATATGATTCTGTCATGGATCTTTGTCCTCACTTTGTAAAGATGGTTCTAGGAAATCGAGCTCTGATACCAATTGAAGTAAATCACACATTAGTATAGACTTTACGTATAAGAAACTTGATACACAAGAAAGGGGGGTTGAATAGTGTATCCTTTTTGTGAATATAAAATCTTGCTAAGAACTTCTCTTTCTTGTTAAAAAGATTTCACAAAATTTATATGAAAATTATTACGTAGTTAAATTGCAAAAAAATTCTATATAATTGTTTAATAGCAAAATAAACTGAAGTAAAGTGTAGAGGATAGAAGCTGTGATTTTTATACTGGTTCATCCTAAACAGTGTGCTACATCCAGCCTCAGAGTTCGTCTGAGTGTTTCACTATACTCCAAATGATTACAAGTATTCTTTCTTCCCTTCCAGAGCCTCTTCAAGTTTCTTACAAAGTATTCTTTTAGCTATCTAAGCCTCTCCAGGCTATCAGCCTTTTCTTTCTCTCACTAGAAAAATATTGTGATCTTTTGTTACAGTAGGGTTAGCTCTCTTCGTATCGTACTACAAAATTTCTCTTTTTTAAGTAAGCGCTGAATACTCAAAGATCATCGTTTTCTATATCGTAAGATTTTTAAGAATTTTTTCTAAGATTGTAAAATCTTCGACTATGACTAGTATTTATAGCCTTCATCTTTAACTGCTTCTTCATCTTTGATAACTGCTTCTTGATTCTTGGTAACCATAATTTAGTTGAGTTCTGTAACTAACTCTAACTAAATTACTGTTATGACGTGCTAATGTATCTTCATGGTATCGTCTATGTCTTCTTTGCGTTTGTGTTGCCTTTGTATCTATGTTGACTTTGTGTCTACGTCCGCATCTTGATTTTGTACCTGTGTCTGCGTCGTGTTTGCATCTGTATTTCGACTTTGCATCTATATGGTTTTTGCGTCTGTGTTTCCTTCTACGTCTATGTTTTGTACTTTGTCTGCACACTTAACATACTTGTAAAAAACGTTCATTTGTTTATATCATTATTATTATTTGATTATCATCAAAATTAATCATCGTAAATTCCTCTTTACTTAACATTAATCATCTCTATTAAGCTTGCATCCAGTAGACTCAAATCGATTCAAAGCAAGTTCTGAAGATAATAACTTAAGGACGCATCACACAAACAAAGAAATAAAATGGCTATAGATGGAGTCATATAGACTCAATCCTCACATTGGCTCAAATGAAAATTCATTACTCATCTCCACACTAGCCCCTTGCTTAAGTGTTAAATTTTGAGTAAGCTTATGTAACCAACTTTTTTTCATCATTCAACATAGTTCACTCTCTACTCAAGTAGCCTAACCTAAGTTCAAGCATACATTCAATCTCATTCCAACTAACATGACAGAATCTCATAGCAAAGTAAAATGATTCAAGTGTGATTCCACTGCTTAGCACAAAACAACATAAAACAACCTAATATGCCTAAAAACATGCATCCTATTTAACAAAATGCAAATAGTGACTAAAACAATGCAATTGACAAAGCAAATGTCACTTCCCCACACTTAGAGAACACATTGTTCTCAATGTGAAAAAGCAACCAAAAAATAAGGTAAAATGACATCAAACCAAACAAAAGGACATCCAACCTAACAAAAAGACGTCAAATCAAACAAAAAGATAAAAAAACTAACAAAGTAAATAAAACAACGTAAAAATTTTAGGTTAAGAAGGCTTATGAAGATTGTGGTGGCGAAGGCATTGGAGAAGGGACTCAATGTTATTCCTCTAAATGAACTTAAGGAATTTCTTCTTCATGTACCGCTGCTCCTTATAAATGAGTTAAGGGTCTACCAATAAGAAAAAAGTCCTTAATGAATTATCTGTAGAACCCTGCATAAGCAGGGAAAGCTCGGATGTCTTTGATGTTGGTAGGAGGTGGTAGATTTTCAATTACTTTGGTTTTGGCACGATCCACTTCAATCGCCTTGCATGAGATCTTATGGCCTAATAAAATTCCCTCTTGGACCATGAAATGATATTTCTCCCAGTTTAAGACTAGATGAGAGTCCTCACATCTTTGAAGACTCTATCTAACTTAAACAAAAAATGATCAAAAGAATCTCCAAAGACAGAGAAGTCATCCATAAATTTTCATTCATGTCTGCAAATATGGCCATCATGCATCTTTGAAATGTGTAAGGTGTATTGCATAAACCAAACTCCATCCTCCAATAAGCGAAAGTCTTATAAGGATAGTTGAATGTGGTCTTCTGTTGGTCTTTCGGGTATATAAATACTTAATTGTACCCTGAATATCCATCAAGAAAATAATAAAAAGAATGACTAGCCACCCTCTCAATCATTTGGTCCACAAAAGTTAAAGGGAAGTGATCTTTTCACCTTTTGTATTCTCTATCACTATCATGCCACCCTTCTTCGGCACATACCGTATTGAACTCACCCATTCACTATCTAAAATAGGATAAATAATTTTCGCATCCAATAACTTCACTACCTCCTTCTTCACAACTTTTTACATGTTTGGATTTAACATTCTTTGTCTTTCCCTGACATTTTTACATCCTTCTAGGTTAATCCTACGAGTCACCACATTGGAGCTAATCCCCCTAATATCAGAAATTTTCCACCCTATTGCTCTCATCCTCTTCCTAATGGTCTTCACCACTTTCTTTTCTTGCTCAAAATATAAATGGATGGAGATAATGATAGGTAGAGTATGGTTCTTACCTAAAAAGGTATATCTCAAATGGGCAGGTAAGGGTTTAACCACTAAAATGGAGGGCTTAACGATAGAAGGTGGTGTGGGTGTATTTGTTCTCTCCAACTTCTCTAGAATAACTACCTTACCTAATTCCTCTTCTTTCACATCTTCATCCTTGTGCACTTCATTAATTTCGTTAACTTCCTCTTCAACCTCCTTCACTCACTCATCCATAACATCAATTTTCATACACACATTTCCTTCCATCGATTTTTTCAAAGATTTTGACATATTAAATTCAACCTACACATCACCAATTCTCAACACAAGTTTCCCTTCATGCACATCAACTAATGCCCTACCAGTATTCATAAAGGGCCTATCTAAAATTAGTGGACAATTTTTATCAACTTCAAAATTTAACACAACAAAATCAACAGGAATAATAAATTTATCCACTATTACCAATACATCTTCTACAGCTCCAAATGGCCTCTTGATGGATTGATCTACAAATTAAATTAGCGTGGATATTGGCTTGACCTCTCCTAGTCCCAATTTTTTGAAAATAGACAAAGGCATCAAGTTAATACTTACACCTAAATCATATAAACATTTATAGAATTCAAAATCACTGACAACACATGGAATAGTATAACTCCCTAAATCTTGTAGTTTTAAAGGGATTTGGCTTGATATGATCGAACTGTAATTTTTTGCCAAAGTTACTATCTGATTGTCCTCCCAAGTGCGTTTGTGTGTAAGTATGTCCTTAAGAAATGCCTCGTACTTGGGCATGTACTCCAAGGCTTCCCCCAATGAAAAATTGATCTTCAGCTTCTTCAATTTTTTCAAAAACCTAAAAAACTGAGTGTCACTTAATGCTATTTCACCCTTTGTAGATACGGAAGTTTAGGCTTGTAAGGTGGTAGTGGTTTTAAAGGCCTTTCTTCTTCTTTCTCTACTTCTATCTCCTTTCCTTTTTCTTGGCTACCTTTTTGCACACTTTGTTCTTCCATATGCTTTCCACTTCAAAGTGTAATAGCCTTAAGTTGTTCCCTTTAGTTGACCTTAGTATTGCTCGGTAGACTAGCTACACTTCTAGAAGACAAAACATTAGCCAGTCGACCTACCTGAACCTTCAAGTTGTGGATGGATGAGTCATGGTTCTTACCAATTTGATCAAAGTTTGCCTCCGTCCTCTTTTGACTTTATTCCTAGTTGGCAAACATCCTCTTTTAGTTCCCTTCTTAAATTGCTAGTTTGGACCCTAAAACATCCATCAACTTGTCCATTTTTCTCTCCATTGATCCAATTAGATCTTACTGAAATTCAGGAGGTCCTTGTAGTCTTGCTTGGCCACTTGTATTGTTAGTACTCTAAGAAAAATTCGGGTGGTTTTTCCACCCTAGATTATAAGTTTTTGAGCAAAGATTATTACCTCTTCCTGGCTGGCCCAAGTAATTTACCTGTTTTATACCACTGCCTCCCAACAAGAAACATTCAGTTGAGCTATGGTTGTTTTATCCACGTAGCTCTCACTATACTTGCATAGCTTTGGCCATAAATGAAGATCCTGTTTGTATATTATTCAATTGCTTCATAAGGGTTGTGATATGTGCCTGCAAAGAAGTAACAGAGTCAATCGAAATCATATCTTTTTTCTCCTTTTTCCCCTATCTACTCCTCTCATTTGACCATTTTCAACTATTGCTCGTTAATTCTTCCAGAAGGTTATGAGCTACATTAATTGTCTTCCTTATCAAAGAACCTTTAGCAGCTGCATCTATGGTTCCTCCCGTGCTTTGATTTACACCATCGTAAAATGTCTGCAATAGGAACTCCCTCTGAAGGTTATGGCAGGAACAAATTCTCTGTAATTCTTTGAATCTCTCCCAGGCTTCATATAGAGATTCCTTATCACTCAACTAAAAATTTGTGATCTCCTTTATGATCCTTGTCGTCATATTCAATGGAAAATATTTTTCCAGGAATGCTTAGGCTAACTACTCCCAAGTAGTGATCTGCCCTTAATTTAGTGAGTTGTACCACTCCTTCACCCGATCTGTCAAAGTGAAAGAAAATAGTAGTAGCTTCACTGCATCATTGAATATCCCATTAAATCAGAAGGTGTCACAAATCTCTAAAAAATTTGCAATATGTGCATTTGGATCTTTGTTGGACAGCTCATAAAATTGCACACTATTTTGCAATATGTTGAGGAGTGCTGGCTTGATCTCGAAATTGTTTGCTTGAATCGCTGGTCTCATAACTCCTTCAGGACTAAATCCTGGCCTCATAAAGATCATCAGTGTCCTCTCATTTTCTTTTTTCTCCTTCTTCAGTCATATTTCTTTCTATAATATCTCGACGCTTCGCTCTTCTTAACTCTTATTCGTATCTTATGATATCAGATAACTCTTTGTTGATAAATTCTGTCAATCTTCGGGTGCTCTTTATGTTCATGCACCAACAAATGCGGAAGGAAAACTATCAAAAACTCTTAAATCAAATTAATCTAAACTAACTAAGATTCTAAACAAACAATCCCGACAACAGTGCTAAAAACTTGTTAAATGTGAAATAGTCTCCTAGTTTTACGCTCAAAATCACAAATATAAGGGCCATGACTTGTGGTAATAAGTAGATATCGATCCTATAGGGATTGTGCTTGGACACCACTTAAGTCAAATTAATCTTTGTTTAAGAACCAAATTTTTAGTGAAAATAAACTGGAAAATTTAAATTAAATTAAACAATTTAACAAAACACAAAAGACAACTAAAAAATGCATAAACTTAGAATTCAAGATTTTCACAACTAGAGATCACTTTTTTACTATCTTGTCTCCCTCCTATTTTGGAATTGTGTTTCACCTAAAATGTCCTAATGTATTAACTACCCTCTCTCAAGGTGTGATTAATTGCCTCTAGCCAAATTAAGTGGAGATGATTAAGTAATCTCTCAATCTACAAAATCAATCCACCAATTTACCTTGTTATGAAGTTATCCTATAGGTGATCAATTAAATTAACCAAGATGTCTCCTTTAACTAGTCAATTAACTTGATGAATGTAGGTCTATATAATGTTGATTCTTTTTGTATAATCCTACATAAATCACCCAACTCAATCTCTCAATATATTACAAGGTATATATATATATATATATATTCAACATTCATCAAAAACATCTATCATTCAAATCAACAAAATAGGAGATTTAACAAGAAGTTCAAAAGTAATCTCTACAGTTAAACTAACCACTCATGATCACCATAACATCCCAAACATTCAAATAATCTATCATACAAGTGTTAGAAGAGAAAGAATGAAAGAAATCTAAATAAATCAGACTCCTCTTCTTCTTGGCCCGAATTTGGAAAATTCATCATTAGTATGCTCGTTTCCCAATTTTGAATGAAAAACTTGAATCTCTACCTCTTCCAAAGCTCTAAACCTACATTTTTACTCAAAAAGGCAAGTCCCACATAAAGTTGTCTCATCCATAGGGGTATATTACCTTATATATTCATGAAAACCTAAAAAACAACTGAACCTTATGTATATCTTCTAATTAAACAATCCAGTGGGAATTGGAATGAAACTTATAATCGTGGGTTCTTGTATCATAATTCTTCCTTTTCTCTTCTCCTCTATTGGTTTCTAGCTCAATCGTAAATGTGATCAATGTCTATACCTACACCAAAATGATCAATTCTTACCCTAAATCAATATCAAACATAAAAGAATGCAATGAATATTAAACTAAACAAAACATAAAAAATAAATTTTAAAAAACAATAATAATAATCTATTATGTAAGAAACATATGCCAAATGCTTAGAAAAACACACACTAATGCACAACTATCAGAAACTCTGAGAAATATGTCAGAGATCTGAAGTTTCCTTAGATTAGCTGGATATTACTAGAGGTTTGTCAAGGGGTTTTCACTTATTTTAGGCCCTTTGAAAAAAATTCTGAGGAAGAATATACCTTTTAGATGGATTGATGAATGCTAGAATATTTTTGAGGAGTTAAAGTATCAGTTACCTATAGCATTGGTGTTAGCTATTCCATCTGGATCTGGAGGTTATATAGTATATAGTGATGCTTCACACCAGGGGTGAGGATGTTTTCTAATGCAACATGGTAGAGTGATTGCATATACATTCAGATAGTGGAGGTCTCATAAGTTTAATTATCCAATACATGATTTAGAACTTACTACAGTGGTATTTGTTATGAAAATTTGGAGACATTATCTGTATGGAGAGACATTCTAGATAGTCACTAGTCATAAAAGTTTAAGGTATCTATTGAGTCAGAAAGAGTTGAATATGAGACAAAGATGATGGATAGAATTATTGAAAAAATATGATTGCTCGATAGAATATCATCTTGGTAAAGCTAATGTTATAGCTAATGCATTTAGTAGAAAATTATATAACAATGTAGCACAAATGCAGATATCGAGGTTACCACACCTAATTCAATTAAGAGCATTGAATGTTGAGATAAATTTAGGTCAGAATGAGGCATTGCTAGCCACATTGAAGCTTAGGTCAATGTTACATTAACACATCAAAAAAGCTCAAGGTAAAGATCCAGAGTTTGTGAAGCTTATTAAGAAGTTGAAAGTGAACTTGAGTTCTGAATTTGAATTGAGAAATGATCATTGTGGTTGAAGCAGAGATTATATGTACCCAATGTGGATGAATTAAGAAAAGAGATTTTGGAAGAAGCACACATAGCAGCCTATGTTATGCATCCTGGTACTACCAAGATATATAATATGCTGAAACAACATTTTTGGTGGCTAGGGATGAAGAACCAAGTTGCTAAATATGTTTCTAGGTGTTTAACTTGCTAACAAATAAAGGAAGAGCATCAGGCTCCAGTTGGGAAGTTATAGTCATTGCCTATTCCGGAGTAGAAATGGGAGAGAATTACTATAGATTTCATCATGGGTTTGCTGAGAACTTCGGGTCAACATGATGCCATATGAGTTATTATTCACTGATTGACCAAGTCAGCTCGTTTCTTACCAATGAGAGAGAATAACTCACTAGATTAGTTAGGTTAGAGGTGTGAGAATGAAGTAGTGAGGTTATATAGGGTCCTAATATCTATAGTAATAGATCGAGATCCTATATTTACTTCGAGATTTTGGAGAAGTTTACAAATAGCTTTGGGTATGAAGTTAAACTTCAGTATAGCATTTCATCCTCAGACAAACGGACAGTCTGAGAGAACGATTAAAGCCCTTGAATTTATGCTTAAAGCTTATGTTTTGGAGTTCCAAGGAGCATGGGATTAGTATGTAGCTCTGATTGAATTTGCTTATAATAATCAATATCACATTAACATCGATATGGCACCATATGAGGCATTATATAGCAAAAAGTCTCATTCGCCGTTATATTAGGATGAAGAGGGACTAAGGATTGTTGA
Organism: Erythroxylum domingense; assembly: GCA_025594535.1. NCBI lineage: Eukaryota > Viridiplantae > Streptophyta > Magnoliopsida > Malpighiales > Erythroxylaceae > Erythroxylum > Erythroxylum domingense. Next base: position 3,403 of record JANQBM010854327.1, on the reverse strand, counting down.
AGGCCTAAAATTAATTCAAAATACTATATATAAGGTTAAACTAATCCGAACCAGAATTAAAGTGGCACAAGACTGAAAAAAGAGTTATGTGGATCAGCACTGGAGAGACATGGAGTATTAAGTGGGCGATAAAGTGTTTAGGAGAGCATTGCCTTGGAAAGGAATGCTGCAATTCGATAAAAAGGGTAAGCTCAACTCTAGACACATTGGTCCATATGGAGATTATTGAAAGAGTTGGACCATTGGCATATAAGTTAGCACTACATACTAAAATGGCTCAGATAAACTATGTGTTTCATGCTACAATGCTAAGGAGGTATCGGTCTGATCTGACACATATATTATCGGCTCAAGAAGTTAAAGTCACAAATAACCTGAGTTATATTAAGGAACTAGCGAAATAGGGGGTTATTAGAATAAGCAGTTGAGAAACTGAGTGATTTCATTGGTGAAAGTTCTTCGGAGAAATCATTCAAGTGAAGAAGCTACGTGGGAAACAGAGGAGAACATGAGAAATCAGTGCCCCCATCTGTTTAAACAATCAGGTAAGAATTTTGAGGACAAAATTTCTTAGGGGGGAGAATTGTAATATGCCGTTTCCATACTAAGGTTTAGGATATAGGGTCCTAGATCATCATATATGAGACATAGTATTGAGCAAAATATGAAGTGCATTGCAAACACATGCATATCATTATCATACACACATATGAATTAATATTTTTATACACATTACAAAGACTATATATGTACTCATTTGACATTTTTCTGGGGTATGAATGATTTAAAATGACTATGATGTCAAATGTGAATTATGGATCTTTATGTCTTGAATTTTTGGTTTGATGGTTTCAATTATTTATTTATGAATTATTTCTCAAAATTGGGAGACTTATGATATTATGGGTATTTTTATACTAGGAAAATTGATAAGTGGCTTTAGGATTTATTGACAAGTGGCATAGATAAATGAGTGACAAATGGACTAGAGATTAAATGATATTGGGTATTATTAATTTGGTTAATTAAGTGCTAAGTGTCATGACATGTGTTATGACACTCACCAAGTCTTTACACCCATGATATTCTTCATCTTTGCAAGACCATCTTAATTGTCTTTCACTTATACTTTTTATTACTTGCTCTCATCTTCTTCATTTTCTCTCTTCTTCACTCATGACACTCTCTTCTTACCAACACTCTCAACGTTGAGCTTTACCAAAAATCTGAACCTTGCTGCTTCCATCTTTAGTTGTCTTCTTCTTTTTACTGAAGACCCAACATATTTCACAATTAAATGTTGATGATATTAGAAGCATGAAAGGCTAGGGTTACGTGATCTTCAAAGTTTGGAGTTAAACAAGTTAAATATATAGATCTTCATGGCTTTATTAATTGAAACATAGATAATGATAGTTAGAGGTGGAATGATCATGAAAATGGTGTTGAAGTGTGTTGTATTGTGGATCAAGAAATGAATAGGCTTATATTCTATTTTTGGTATAAATGATCAACAATAGATTATGAGTTGTGTTATAGATATTTTTTAGAAGGGTTTTGAGATAAACAAGTATATACAATCTTTTTCTTAATGGTTTGTTTTAATAGAAGAAAATATGATGATGTTTTGAGATGGATTGATTTAGTGATAATGATACCTGATAAGTGCAGAAATTTTGATGAAGGAATGACACACTTGTGTATGTCTTTAGGTGTATGAAAAATATGAGTTATAAATTATTATGTAGCTGAAATAGATTAGGATTTAAGGTAAAATAAAGATGAAATTATGTTAAAGAAAAGAGTAGTATAGTGTTCTTGAAATGAGAAGAACTAAGATGATACTGAATGATTGAGATCATGTTATATTTTTGTATAATTGATAAACGATGATTTATTGATTATTTTATGGATGTTAATAAGTTGAAATTAAGGTAAAAATGATGAGCGATGCATATGATGTGTTCGATATAGGAAGAAAAAGGTTAAAATTTGGAAAACTTTGGAATGCATGTACAATAGGATTAAGTAAACGATAATGAATCAATTGAGTAAAGTTTTGTGAGATTTAATGTAAACAATATGGTAGTTAGATTAGTATGAAATAAGGTTTAATGATGATCATGGCCTTCAGTGCACGATCGAGGCATGGTTATTTAGGTTCTGTCACGATCGTAGCCTAATGCAGAAGCTTTTGTTACGAACATGGAAAGGTCCACCACGATTGTGGGCAAGCATAAAAACTAAAATGTTGTCGTTTAAGCAATGTTTGAAAAAACAAATGCTACAGTACTTTCTTATGAGGCATTTAGGCATGAATGAGGCCCTGAATGAACATAGTTTTATGATGGAAAAGGTGAACAAAGTGAGTAAGGTGTATTAGGTATAAATAAACGAGAAATTTGATACTATGTGATTATAATATGTATACAGGTTTCTGATATGAATAAGTTTTAATTGAAGTAAATCACACGCTAGTAGAGACTTTAAGTTCAAGAAACTAGATACACAAGAAGGGGGGTTGAATGGTGTATCCTCCTTTTTGAATATAAAGTCTCTAAAAGAAAACTTTTCTTTCTTATTAGAAGAATATCACAACTTATTATGTACATAAATTGCAAATTACTTCTCTAAGACTTTTAACAACAAAGTAAACTAAAGTAAAGAGTAAAAAATAGACAATGTGATTTTTATACTGGTTCACCCTAAACCGTGGGCTACGTCTAGTCCTTAGAGTTCATCTAAGTGTTCCACTATTCTTCAAACGATTACAAGTATTCTTTCCCTTCCAGAGCCTCTTTAAGCTTCTTACACAGTATTCTTCCACTATCTTAGCCTCTCCAAGCTATCAGCCTTTTCTTTCTCTCACTAGAAAAAGATTGTGAGCTTTCGTTACAGTAATGTTACCTTTATTCTATGTAAGCACCGTAAGACTTTTCTTTCAAATTATCTAGTCTTTTTAACTTGTCTCAGTTTTTCTCTTTATCTGATCGTTATTCTTTTTATTTCTTCGACTACGACTAATATTTATAGTCTTCGTCTCTAACTGCTTCTTTGTTCTTGATATCGGTTTTTTGATTCTTGATAACTGCTTCTAGGTAATCGTCATTTAGTTGAGTTCTGTAACTAACTCTTACTAAATAACTGTCTGACATACTAGTGTATCTTCATGGTATCATCTATGTCTTCTTTTCTTCTATTTTGCCTTTGCGTTTGCGTCTGTATCTGTGTCTACATTTGCGTCTATATTGTCTTTGCGTCTATGTCTGCGTCTGCATCTGCATTTGCATTGTCTTTGTGTCTACGCACTTAACACACTTGTCAAGGACATTCTTTTGTTTCTAACATTATTGTTATTTGATTATCATCAAAATTAGTCATCGTAAAGTCCTCTTGACTTAAC